>BMAO01001380.1:0-84508 GCA_019973975.1 Trichonephila clavata | reverse complement strand
GTTTTCTGAAAACAGACTTCTAAGTGGCGTTGCGGGGGATTAAGGGCGTAATAGATAAATATATCCGTTTTTAAACTACTTCACCTACCTGCTTGAAAATTGGTAGGTAAGTTTCTTTCATGGAGTAAATATCCGCTACAAAATGGGTTTTTAAAAAATTGACCCCAAGGGGTGTTGCGGGGTGGGGGTTTAAGGGGCGTTATAAATTCCGATTTTTTAACTATTAGACGTACAGTCTTGAAACTTAGTAAGCAGATTCCTCTCATAGGGTAGAGATACGCTACAAAATGGGTTTCGTGAAAGGTGCCCCCAAGTGGCGTTGCGGGACTTAAGGGCGTTATAAATAATTGTTTATGTTTAAAATACTCAATGTAATATTTTGAAATTGGGTTAGCAGATTCCTTTCATACAGTAGAGATCCGCTACAAAATGAGTTTGGTGAAAATCGTCAACCAAGTGGCGTTGCAGGGGCTTAGGGGGCGTTATAGATAAATATTTTCATTTTTAAACTATTTGACGCACTGTCTTTAAATTTGATAAATAGATTCCTTTCGTAGAATAATGATCAGTTACAAAACGGGTTTTGTGAAAACAGACTTCTAAGTGGCGTTGCGGGGGATTAAGAGGCGTAATAGATAAATATATCCGTTTTTAAACTACTTCACCTACCTGCTTGAAAATTGGTAGGTAAGTTTCTTTCATGGAGTAAATATCCGCTACAAAATGGGTTTTTAAAAAATTGACCCCAAGGGGTGTTGCGGGGGTGGGGGGTTTAAGGGGCGTTATAAATTCCGATTTTTTAACTATTAGACGTACAGTCTTGAAACTTAGTAAGCAGATTCCTCTCATAGGGTAGAGATACGCTACAAGATGGGTTTCGTGAAAATTGCCCCAAGTGGCGTTCCGGGACTTAAGGGGCGTTATAGATAATTATTTCCATTTTTAAACTATTAGACGCACAGTCTTTATATTTGAAAAAAAGATTTCTTTCATAGAGTAGAGATCAGCTATAAGAAGGTTTTGGGAAAACAGACCTCTAAGTGGCGTTGCGGGGATTAAGTGGCGTAATAGATAATTTTTTTCATTTTTAAACTAATTGACCTACCTGTTTGAAAATTGGTAGGAATGTTTCTTTCATGGAGTACATATCCGTTACAAAACGGGTTTGGGGAAAATTGACCCCAAGGGTGTTGCGGAGGGTTAAGGGCAGATATAAGTAATTATTTCTATTTTTAAACTATTAGACGCACAGTCTTGAAATTTGGTGATCAGATTCCTCTCATAGGATAGAGATACACTAGAAAATGTGTTTTGTGAAAATAGACCCCTAGGTGGCGTTGCGGGGGTTCAAGGGGCGTTATTGATAATTTTTTTTGCATTTTTAATTTATTGGACGCACAAATTTTGCTAAGCAGATTCCTTTCATAGAGTGCAATTCCCCTACAAAATGGGTTTTCGAAAACAGACACCGAAGTGGCGTTGCGGGGGCCTCAAGTGGCGTTATAGATAATTATCCCCATTTTTAAACTATTAGACGTACAGTCTTGAAATTTGATAAGCAGATTCCTTTCGTAGAGAACCGCTACAAAATGGGTTTTGCGAATATCAACTACCAAGTTTAATTTTGGGAGATTAAGAAGCGTAATCGATAAATACTTCCATTTTTAAACTATTTGATCACCCTGCTTGAAAATTGGTAAGCATGTTTCTTTCATGGAATATAATTCCTCTAACAAAGAGTAAAACGAAAATGACCACTAAGGATGGTTGCGAGGGGTCAAGAGGAGTTACAGAAAAATATTCCTGTTTTTAATTGTTAGACCCATATACTTGAAATTTTTAAGCATGTTTCTTTTGTTGAATAGGGATGCACTAAGAATGTATTTTAAGTAAATAAAGTTCTGCGGAGGGTTCAGGGTTACTGGGACGTATTGACACAAAAAAAATCCTTTTTTCGAGCTACAAGGACTATAATAATGAAATTTGGTTTGCATTTTTCTTTTGTTGAATTGAAATCCGCTAAGAGAGGTTATTTTGGAAAACGGCTCTCAACACACACGGGATTACGGGGATATTGATAGTAAAACTTATGTTTTCTTCTGTTTGATTTAGACTTGAAATTTGGCTTGCATGTTCAATTTACGGAGTAGAGATCCACCGCGAAAATTGGTTTTGCGGGAATCCACTTGGTTTTTGGGTTACGAAAGAGCAAACATCATTCTATACTTCAATTTTAGAGATTTTTAGAAAATACAAATTAGATGAGTTCTGACCTTTTATTTATCAAGAGGTGACAGTTACAGGTCTAAATATATTTTTCAATACAATCGAATTCTTAATGCTAGGACAATAATTTATACATAAGCAGTAAAAATTTATAAAACATCATGAAATACCCAGCGAAGCGGGCGGGTAACAGCTAGTAAATGATAAAGACGGAAATCACATTCTGTCGAAATGTTATTCAAACATACACACACGCGATTTCTGCAACGACTTGTGACTTCTGAAGGTTGTTCTTTGGTTCCGTTTCTTATTCGGAAAAAATCATCAATCATAAGAAGTGTCTATTAATTACCCGGAAGGAAAAGTTTCTCTGTCATTAGAACATTTCCGATACCCAAAAAGAATAAAAACAACAATATATTGGGAGACAATTGTTATTCAAGGCAACTACGCTTGTTTTCGTCAAGATCACATAGACACGCAAAATAAATAAATAAATTCATGTATTTCCAAAATATGTACTGTTTATAATTAATTATTGTTTCTTTTTGTATTGAGTAGTGATTGTAGTAACGTATTTCTTTTACAAGTTTATTATTATAATTTTTTTTTTTTACAAAATCAGGGAATAAAATAGTTTTTTGATTTCTTTAGATTGGAATTTGTCAAACAAAAAAAAAAAGAAATTCAAGGTCTTGAAATGTTAGGATTGGTTAAATTTTTAATATATATCAATGTAAAGACATGTAGAAAAGGGAGAAGTTCATGTGACGTCATAGTCACATGACAAATACATTCACGTGTCTCTAGCTTCACTGTTGCCAACTTTTGATTCACATATTTGTTAACAATAATGATGCAATTAAGATAATAAAAATGCACTTGATTTAAAGTATACGTATAAGAAAACTTTTATTTTAAGGAACCTTAAAACTTCGATGTTTCTACCCAAATATTAAATTTGAAATTGTATCTCGATTTTACTAAGGGGTAAATTCATTATAGTCACATGAAATATGCAATCACGTGTTCTGCATTGAACTCAAAGCTAACATTAGAGATTTGTACTTGTTGTTCCATTAGTAAAATGTACATAAAATTACAAATTTAATAATGTTCAAATATCCAGATTCTTCAAAAAAGTTTTCAAAAATAAGAATTCTTATATAAAACATTTACTTTTAAAACAAGTACGTTTTGTTAACCTACATGCGTTGTAATAGTTGACAAGTATGTATGTTTTTTCAAGGAAAATTTATGCAAAAAAAGTTGGCAACAACGAAGCGCATAAACTGGTTGACTGGAAACACGCAATTGCAGTTATCATATGACTGTTGCGTCACGTGAATTTAACCTATTACAGCCACACGTATAGGTCTCATGTCAGCTTTAAATTTAATAGAAAACATGTAATTATATTTGTCATGTGACCATCATGAAAGAAATTTAGCTCATTCTACATTTTTAAGTCGAGATTACTATCTTTATATTTTCTAGTAAAGAACAATTCATTAGTTTATTTGTTAAGCGAAATGCAAGGGCAAGTTTTAAAAAAAAAACCCATTATTCTAAAGCGAGAAAGTTCTAGAAATTGTTACTAAATAAAAAAAAAATGGTAAAACCAAGATTGTTCTAAAGGCTTAACAAATTCTAAATTCTGTTATGCAACTATTTCTAACTTTAACGATTACTTCTTTTCAATATTAATTAATTTTTTTTTACTTTTCTGTAATACTTTAAATTTGTGTAATCTAAAACTTTCTGACTTGGAATTTTAATTACTTCTCTTTTTATCTACAATTTTTTGGATTTTGCTAGTCCAATTACCATTATTTTGAAATGTTTAACGTAAATGTTTACTTCGATAGAATAAATATTTAAATAAAAAAGCTAAGACCTAAACTATCTTAATTTTATTTTAAAGGAAGTGGAATATTTGCATAACAATTGTTTAACACTGACTGTAGTACTTATATAATATTTTACAATTAATGAATATTCGCATTGTTATGTGTTACATTATGTTCGAAAACTATACTGAAAACCACGCGTAATCTGGATGAAAATAATTTATATTCATGTGGTTTAGTAAGAAAATGTTACAGAATTTATTTTATAGAAACGTATAGCGTGGTTATATAAATTATACACTTAATTTTTTGCAGTTGTCATCTTCCACTTTCGAAAATCTTTGAATATGTGGCTGAACATTTACGGTGACATATCATTTGTAAAATGTTCTTCAATAACATTTTACAAATTTCATTCAGTAATTTGACTGAATGGCGAATGGACAACTATTTGGCGAGAACAAGAGCACGCAAAATCAATAACTTAAAATCAATTATTTAGCCAAATTAAATCAGGAATACTTAGTCTCGTTAAAGATAGATTGAGAGCGAGAATTTATCAAAGAAAATCCATATAATTACGATGAAAAACATTCAATAAAACCGCTTTTTATACTAATGCGCAAAACTGCAGTAGTTAAATATGCGAGTTATCAGAAACTTTGGCTCACAAGGCAGTCAAGCGGTGAAGATCATGATCGCCTCAACCACTAATGGCTTATTCACACTAAAATGAGACGCACGTTTAATCTGTCGAGGATTAAAGTCCTCCCGTTGGCGTGGTGTAGTATTTTGGAGAGGGGGTGTCATCCTCGTCACTTGATTGATGTTCAAATTCACGAGTTCCGTCGCCAATAGCCCTCGAGTTGCTTTATTGCGTGAGGTAAATAATTTCTCATTCGCTATCACGCCAAAGCGGTAAGTAGCGAGCGACAAGAATGTATCCGATCACAGAATTTTTATGCCACAACCTTAAAGTTCTGCGATTGGATACATCTTCGCTGTTCGTTACTTATTGCCTTGGTATAAAATAACTTTACCTTTAATTTTTAAAATTGTTCGCCGCTTTCCGCTGGCGGAAAGGATTACGTGACGTAAACTAAACCAACGGCTGATAAATTTCAAGCAGCTCCATAAAACAGAAGTTTCATCTTAGCTGGGGTTGGATCAAGATAAAATTTCGCTTGTTGCCTCTTCGCTTAATACTTTTCGCCTTAGAGAGAATGGAGTTTAAAAGAGTATAAAATAGTTAATAATTTTTAGTTCCAAAGATATATGAAATACTAAATAAAATACCGTATTTACTCGAATGTAAGCAGCATTATTTTTCGAGTGTTTATGTAACTGAAAATAGGATGCGGCTTAGAATCGAAGGCAAGACATTTGTTGGATGGAGGAAAATTGAGTTTCCGCCCCTTTCAAAAAGGAAAAATGTAACCATCCATTCTGGCCACTTGCATCTATGACTAATCTTAATTAGTAGATTATCTCCAATATATTCAGTCTATCCTAAACATCGTTGCCTGCTCGTATTTAGGAATTTTTTGTGTGTGTAAGCTTTCTTTTAATCACCTAAAAATCAAAGATATTGGTAATAGCATTAAGACGAATTCACTATGACGCAAGTGAGAAAAGGGAAGCAATTTTGCATGAAAAAAAAAAAAAAAAAAAATGGGAGAGACCACTGAAAATTGGACATGGATGAAACACATATACATCGATGGCGTAAGCAAAATGATGTAATTTTTGCTTGTAAATATATATAGTATTTTATAATTTTTATATATTTTTTCCAAAATACGTTCTTTAAAAAAAAAGGTTGCCAAAAAATGCATTGGATGGTACGGAAGACGACACCGTGCGAAAAAATGGCGACGCCGGCACCATTTTCGAAGTCAGGTGTGCCAATGGGAGGGACGAATCATTTTCGAAATATTATACTGACGGTAAAAGTAATTATAGGCTCATGTACCGGGTGGTTAAGTTACATTGCTCAGAGGCCTGTAGAAAATGTTCTGCTTACCGGATTTTGATGAAATTTGCAACATATGCTATATGGATCATGGGGAAAAAAATTCTGCAATAAAAAAAAATTAGTAAAAATTTTGACCTCCAGGTGGCTTTTATTGAGTATTTCTTACTGAAATCCGTAAAATCTCTATATAAACTGGTAGTCATAGCCAGAGAATCATTCAGCGTGTGTTTGTCATCGTTAATCATGCCCTTACAAAAAGATCAAGCTTTACTGGTAAAACTGTTTTATCAGAACGACAGCAACCACTTAGCTGCTCTGTGTGAATATCGTCGTTTAGAGGGTCTACAAAAAGGCCCCATATCGAGGATTGATTTGAGGAAGGTGATCATAAAATTTGAAGAGACTGGAGATTTAGGTGTGCTGCCCGGAAGAGGACGGAAACCGGTTGGCACTGAAAGTGTCGAAGAAATCGCTACTGCTGTGATTGAAAGAGACTCCAGTTCCACTTTTCAGCAAGTGGTCGATAAGTGCCATGCGAGTTGGAGATGATCACGCGTATTTTCTGATCTTGAGGTTCAACGTTTGCATCACGTGGATTTTATAAGGATACCATTTTAAAATGTATCGCAGAATTTTTCGTTTTATCGACCTCGGAATCTCTAATTGATATGACACTGATTGACCACTTGCTGAAGAATAGATGGAACTCGAGGCTCTTTCAACCACAGCAGTAGCGACTTCTTCGACACTTTCAGTCCCAACCGGTTTCCGTCCTCTTCCGGGCAGCACACCCAAATCTCCAGTCTATTCAAATTTCAAGATCATCTTCCTCAAACCAATCTTTTATATGGGGCCTTTTCGTCGGGGGGGGGGGGCGCCTTGATGCCGTTCTGATAAAACAGTTTTTGCAGTAAAGCTCGATCTTTTTTTGTAAGGGCAAGATTAACGATGACAAACGCACGCTGAATGATTCTCTGGCTATGACTGCAAGTTTATACAGATGTTTTACGGATTTGCGTAAGAAATAATCGATAAAACCACCTGGTGGTCAAAATTTATAATATTTTTTTTTATCGCAGAAATCTTTTTCCCATGGTCCATATAGCATATATTTCAAGTTTAATCAAAATACGATAAGTAGAACAGGTTCTACAGGCCTCTGAATAGTATAGCTTTAATTATAACCACCCGGTATGTATTTGAAAGTTCTAAATACTGGGGTGAAATTCATTAATTATTTATTATCTTCTTAGAACATCTCATTACATTTTTTAGAATTTCTTAAGTATGGGATATTGATAGACATTTTACACATTTTTTTATTAACATTTTGAGAATTTGGGGTGCGCTTTAGAATCGATGGCGGGTTAGATTCGAGTAAATACGGTAGACAAATAAAATATAGAATAGAGCAATTTTTTAGTAACAAAAGAGAAAGTGAAATTAAAACTATAAATGGGAGTAAAATATGTTAAAAAAGGGTTGTATTGCGTTTGAGAAACTTTATGAAAATGTTCAAAATGGCGGTTACACATAGAGTCTTAAGCAATTTTAGATGATTATTTTTAGAAAATTCAAACAAAATTTCTTTTGCAACTGTATGCTATTACACTCACTTCCAAAAGTTAAGCACGGAGAAGAAAATGCTAATTTCTGGAAGCCAATCAGAATTGAAGAGGATGCAATTCGCTGCAGAGGTAGATGGAAGAGTGCAAATATGTTAGGTAACAGCCGATCGTGCTTTCATGTCAAGGAATATGCAAAAAGGGCAGTCTTATAAGAAGCCAGCTTTATGAAGGGTTACAGAAGTTGATTTGTTAGTGCTGGCAGAAGGTGTTTAAAACTTTCGTACAATTTGTTTTCAAGACATACGTGTTTCTATGATTTTCAGAAAACGAATGGAAGATTCTGAGCGCTGGTGTGCTGTGGGGCGCATTGAAGCAGGATAGTCGATCACAGATGTTGCTCTTTTCTTCGGCGTTCATCATTCTGTAATTTCACGTTTATGGAAACAATTCCAAACCACACAGACAGTTGTCCGAAGGCCCGTAGGCGGTCGCCCAAGGGTTACAACCCCGGCGGAAGATCGATATATTGCTATTGTAGCCAAGCGGAATCGCAGAGTGACCTCCACACGTGTGACATCTATGGTTATACAGTGTCCATTGGTAAGGCTATATCTGCAGCTACTGTACGCCGAAGATTACATATAAATGGACTGTATGCCCGGGTACCTCGAGTTTGTGTTCCTCTATCCGTCCAATCAAGAGGGGCACGATTAAAGTGGTTCCAGGAATATGGCAATTGGATTGTGTCTGACTGGGGCAATGTCATGTTTACTATGAGTCAAGATTTGCTCTGGAGCCAGATGACAAGCATATAAGGATATGGCGTAAAATAAGGAACACGCGATCAGCTCCAAAACATCACCAAACATCACGCATTCCCCGAGGCGGAAGCATTATGGTGTGGACAGGGATTTCATTAGGATACCGCACCGACCTGCACATCTTTAAACGGGGTTCTGTGACGGCTGTCCGGTATCGAGATGAAGTCCTAGAACCCATTGTGAGATTGTACGCTGCAGCAGTTGGCCCTACTTTTGTTTTTATGGACGATAACGCACGTCCCCCATAGAGCTGACATCGTCGATGACTACCTGGAGAGTGAAGGGATTGCGCGTATGGCGTGGCCAGCATATTCGCCCAATCTTAATCCCATTGAAAATCTTTGGGATGCTCTCGGCCGTGCTGTATCTTCACGTTTCCCACCTCCAGCCACTCTTATTGATCTGGAAACTGCTCTACAAGAAGAATGGCGATTGCTTAATTCTACGGTGGTTGACCACCTAATTGAAAGCATGGTCAGAAGGTGTAAACTTTGCATAAAGATGAGGGAGGATCACATACCCTATTAATGTCCTTTTTTCATTTTATGCTGTTTATTTTCATTTTATTCATAATTCTGTTTAAGTCTCCAGTATGACATTATCTGATAACTTACAAAAATTTAATATTGTTTTCATTTCTGTATATAATTATTGATATTATTTTATGTATAAATATATATGCTACTTTACTGCCAAATTTTGTGTCAATCAAAGCAGTATTTGTTGATTTTTTTGCATTTTACATTTTCAATTTTTGGAAGTGAGTGTATATCAGAAGACGTTTCAGAAAAATTTGCTCGACCATTTTTCTCAGTTACAACTGTTGAATATCGGTTGTAATCGAAACTTTATAAAAAATAATTTTATTTTAGTATATTTATCCTATTAATGACAACAGCTTGGATTAAAATTATAAGAATTTGTACCATCATCTCCGAACTTATCAAAGAACTTATACGTGAGCACAAAGTATGTGATGAATTACAATTAAATATACAAAAATCAAGCATCAAATTTCACTTTGAATGAAAATACCAACAAAAAAAGCAAACGAATTGCGTAATGAGGAAAATGTTTTACGAAAAGGAACTTAGAAAAAAGTTTAAAACCCTTTAAGAACAAAAGAAATGCTTAATGACTTAAGCAATTTCATATTTCACTGCTTTAAAAATAATTAAACATTAATTAGAAGAACAAAGATTTTGAACATCATGATGAAATTGCAAAATACAATGGGTAATTAAAATTCAATCATCTTAAGAACTGTAGAATCTTACGATATTTTTTTGCGAAACCTCTAAAAATTTATTTACACAATGAACACATTTGGTACGCGCCTTTTCTTTCTATTTCAGGTACATGAGGATATTTATTTTTCTTTCCAAAAGCATTCTTGTTATTTTCCTATTGTAAATCGTATTTAGAATTGATGATTTAGTCTGTGATTCTTCAGAAAAATGCTTGATATGAGAGGTATTTTTTTGTGACTGTTACCCTAATCATAATTTCATTTCACTTTAAAAAAAACCGTTCAAAATTATAATTAATCTTTTTACATAACTTTAGCATTAGTTTTTATACTTTTTGTTCTTTAGGTATTTTGACTAAATTAATAAAATTTATCCATTATATATATATATATATATATATATATATATATATATATATATATATGTAATTGCAATTTGACAAATAAGAAGTCATTTGTTGTAGAGAACGATTCCGGTTCCTAATGCCGGAATATGTTGTGTCAACAATGAAATTTAGTAGATGTTGTAGGGGTGATTTTTTAAATTATATTTCGTATGATATCAAACCCTTGGTAGCGCTACAGTAATGAGTGAGTGAATATTAACGTCGCACTCTGTACAGCTACACGAGGGCTTTTGGCGACGGACCTTGAACCATAATCAACAAGGACGACACCTGAGATGGCACCCCCGTCTCCTAACTACCACACCATCGACACATTTAACGTGCATAGCTTTCCTACACGCCGGGTCTTCAGTAGTACTGGGCTCGAACTCATGCCACCCCAGCCACGAGTCCGTTACCTTGACCACTAGGCTACCGCGGCCTCTTGGTAGCACTACAGTAATACCTTGACTTACGCTACCCCGACTTACGTGAACCCGGAGTTACGCGATTTTCAAATCTCGCCAATTCGCCTTTTGTTTTCGAAAAAATTATTTAAATTTGGCAAAATTGGGGAATGTGAATGAGTTGTCGATCTTGTCAGACAAATAAAGTTAGAAACGGATTGTGGTGAAGTTCAAGAATTGTTAGGTGACTGATAATTGATGAGCTCATAGAACAAGACATTGAAGAACTTGGCCTTAGACCCAGTTCAATCAGAAGATCAAATGACGGTTGGGAATTTGACAAAAGGCCTCAGAGTTTAATTGAAAAAGGGTTAGAAATTTTAAGAAGTAGAGTTTCCAACAATGAGTGCTCCCCCCCCCCCCGCAACAAAGTTAGGAATTAAAATATTTTTTAGCATGCAACGAGGAAATTTTGCGGGAGAAATTTTTTTTTTTTTTTTTGAGCCGGTAAACTATTTTGTTAGATTTTATGAAATTATCATTTACATCAAAATAACTTCGGTTTGCGATTTTGTATTTAGGTTACCTATAATTTTGTTACAAAGGCCGATTGTAATAGTGGAGTTTCTTTGAGAAATAGCACTGTTAAGTGATCCTTACAAATTCATAAAATTGATAGGTTAGAAAGAAAGCGCACCTCACACACAATGCGATTGAACCAAGACACCAAGTAACACAGTTAATTTTTGACTCCTTGCTTTATTTAAAAATGTATTCACATATTTGGTGTTGATTCAACATGGAGTCAGGTCTTAAATACAAAAAAAAAAATTTAAATTTAAAACTATTATTAATTGATGACTTACACCTTTAATGAAATGGAGGGGAGATTGGCCGGTCACATCACTTGTGTAGAACAGAAGAGCAAATGGCGTCTTTTGACAAACAACCCTGGGTTCTCTCGCCAACACAGGGCTGTTTCGCAGTTCAATCACACTGTAAGTCCACCACATTTGAAGCGTTATGCCCAAAATGTGAATCCTTCCGTAAAGAAATTATCATTTTTTTTTGTTACAATGTGACAAATTTTATTAAACATTTTTAGTTCTAATTTATTACTTTTTCCCCCTCTCCAATCCCATATAAAAATAATTTATATGTATTTATATGCGAAATCATACCCCGATTTACTCGAACTCGACTTACGCAGTGATCACTCAGTCGAAGCTATCGCGTAAGTTTGGGATATTACTTATTTATTTATCCAACGCCCGTGCTTGGTTTCTTGGCCATTTGATGCCGATCCTCCCAGTACCGACTGACGATGTCGTCAGTCGAGTATTCATCGAGTCCAGTGCATTGGAGCAGGTGGTCACCATCCATTTCGGCATCGCCGCAGAGTGGGCAAGCCTCATCAGCAGCTAGGCCAAGTGTGTGGAGGTGTTTTCCCCAAAAGTCATGTCTGGTAGTTAAGTGAAAGCGGGCACCAGCATCGACTCTCTTCAGGTGCCTCGGGATTGGACCCACGGTGGCCAGAATTTTCCAAGGCTCTTGGCTTTTTGGGTCACGGTTGAAAATTTGTCGATTGAAAGTAGAAATGATGCTCTTTGCTCTTCTGAGAGTCAAGGAGACTTCCAGTTGAGACGACTTTCTTGGCTTTTTGGTCGGCCCTCTCATTGCCGGGGATCCCAGCATGACTTGGGACCCATTATAAGGCCACAGTCCAGCCATATGAGATTAGCTCCGCAATTTTAGTTCGACACTGAATTGTGTTAAGGCAGTCAGTTGGTGTATTGCTTCTTAGAGCTAAAATTGCAGCTTGAGAGTCTATGAAGAAGACAACTTTTGTAGGCCAGCAGCTAGTAATTGCATTGCAGCTTCACAGACAGCCAAGATCTCGCCATCGTAGTTGCTGGCGTTTTTCCCACTGCTAATGAGCCCTCAAACAGCCGACAGAACCATCCCGCGCCGGCTCCATTTGTTTCTGGTAGGCATGAGCCGTCAGTGTAGACATGGAGATATTTGATATTACTGTACATTTTATCCTTAGCGCTGAAATCGAACGCACCATTTTGGATAACCATATACTTGCTACGTTATGGGAATTTTACAGGTAGAATTATTGCTGCTTCTAAGACTACAACAATAATTTCTATGTCGTGTATCATGACTCAGTAGGATGACAATGAGGTTCAGCGATTGAACTGACCCTATCGAACATCTACGGGATAAGAAGGAATGTCGATTATAGAGTGTGTCCAAAAACAGCAGGAGGGGGGGGGGTAACATGTTTTCACTAAGAATGATAGAAGAAAACACCGATTGCTGTCTTACTACAATTGATGGAAAGTATGGCCTGTAGGGCCGCCAGTGTCATAATTGCTCATGGAAGCTCTACCAATTATCGATAAGGAGTAATCATCCTTTTACTTTTCTATTCCTGGTGTCCACAATTACTTCTTGATAGATAGTGTATGTGTTCTTAAACAAACACACCCTTCTGGAATTTAAGTCAATTTCATTTTCAAAATGAAACACACGGACAAATTTTCTTAAAATTGTCATTATTTTCAAATATTTTTATTTCTAATGGGCTGCGGATTGGTGTTTTAGCATTGCAGACCTAATACATTCCCGGAAGCTGGTATCTCTTTTTAGTACGGCACCCTATAGGCGGATACCAATCGCCGAAGGTAATTTTGACGCCCAGTTTCCTCCCTAGAAAGATGCACTTGAGCTCTGACAATGCGAACCTGTACTAGGATTTAATTTTGCCGAGAGCACCCAAGCCAAACAGATACTCTAGGGTCTTTCACATGCCATGTAATCATACGATATGGCCGTTGTCGATTTTCTGCATCATGAAAATCCACCGACTTGGGCAGGGGCTTATTTCCAAATATGCATGAAACTATTCTTTTCTAAGACAGCTATAAAAGTATACAAAAATTAAATGCATTTGTTTGATAGGTGTTCATGCAGTGATATTACAAACCCACGAACAATGAAAAGATAACGACTAAAAACACGATTTGATATCTGAAATGAAAAAAGAAAATGTAAAAAAAAAATATTAGTAATATAAGAAAATATGTCTATAAGAATTCTTGAAAATATTTTTAAGCTACCAAAACTTTAAAAACAAAAACCAAACTTTAAAGATTAATAATATTCCTACAAACTGTTTACAAAGCTCTCAATTTTGGGATATAAAAAAAAAATGGTACTTATATCTAAATCCACAAACTAGGTTACCGAAATTTAAATTCAGTGTCGTCTACTATGCAAATAGGTAATATATGCAAATAGGTAATATATCTCCAGATATATTATAGACTGAAGGGATAGTTTTAGAAGGGGCCAGGTCCCCCCCCCCTAAAAATAACTAGAAGAAGTACTTCATTTAAGTTTTTTAGATATTTGCACGAGCAACTTGAGTTCTTGAAGTAAGCACTTCAGATTAAGAAGATTCTAGAAAAAAAAAAATCCCGTAAAAGATGAAAAAACAATATCATAATCTTAATTTGATGGCTGGTTTTTTTCTTGATAGATGCAGAAATAACCAATCAAGTAGAAGAAATTCCAATAGAGCAATTTCATATAAAGATGAATCGCAGTTATTATATTGCGCAAACTCAATTCAAATAGTAAATAAACAACTTGTAGAAAGGATTTCAAAATTGTGTGTGTGTTACAATTCAAGCAGTGATTATTATTACCTGGATCGATACCCTTTCAAGTATAGGAAAGGTCCAAGCAATTAACAGGCTGTTCCTGCAGAATAAATCGCAATTTGTTCTGGAATTTCCTAGCAATTACAGTAGATTTACTTCCAGTAAGAAATAAGCCACACATACGTATAAATCTACATTAGAATAGATTCGAAAATCACACTAATATCGAATACAGCAATTCAAATCCAGAATCACAAGTTTGCATTAGGCAAATGAAACGCAGGGTCGCTGTCAAATGTTTGACATCAATGTTACTTCCTTCATCCATATATAAGCTGGAAAAATCATAAAAGTTTTTTAAATTTTTGCAAAAAATAATCATCATAAAATACTCTGATTTTTTTCTTCTTCAGAGCATCTATTTCAATCGCCTAATTTGGCGATCAAATTTCCACCAATGTCACTTCTACTCAGTTAAGTGTTTTTGAATAATATTCTCTCTTGGCCTATACAAATGATCCTCTGGATCTCAAAACCCTTTCAGCAGAAAAGGGAACTAAGTCCAATGTGTCGGTAATTCAAATAGACAGGAAACAATTTGCTGGAATAATTATCATAAAATGTCAAAATCCAAGTAATGAACATACTACTCAGCAGAGAACATTATCACATTGTATGTCGCAATGACGTATGGAACATACAACTTGTAGTGATCGATATTTCACTGAATTTAATACGGTACACAACGTCGATATTATAGAAATGAACTAACTCATGGAGGGGGTAAACTTTTAAAGTTCTGTGATGTATTAAAAATTAAAGCAAAAGAAAAACATACAACACAATAAGCTAAAAATCTAAAAAAAAAAACAACGGAAATTCTGGAAAATTAGTAAAATATTAATATAATTGACTGGATGAAATATGCAATACAGGAATGAAAATTAAAAGCGAAGTTATAAATTTCTTTAACGCATAAATGATGTAAAGTTTACCATTTCAGAATATTTTGCTGTAGTTTAATACTCTGATTGCAGTACTTAAAAAAGTTTAATATTTATTACAGTTCTAAGAACTCTAAAGTATGCATTAGTTAATCATAGCCTAAACTGTATACAAATTTAATCCCAAAATTACCGAGGCAGTTGTGTAACTCAGACTGACCACTTTGCATCTGTGTTCGAGTGACAAATGGCGATAGTGTTGCAACTCGAAATCATTTACAATTCCCGTCCGACCCTTTCACTTAATAATTGTCTGACTGACACAACATGATACCAGTTTTGAAAGCTTTGTAGCTTAGATAAGCTAGAAACATAGCTTTATTAATGATAATTAAGCTCCGTGAGGCAGTTCTAAAGCTAGAGTTTTAAACATTTCCTGTTTTTTTATTTGTTTAAAATATGCCAGAATAAAAATTAATGAATGTGCATATTAAAGGGGATAAGAGTTTGAAATAAGGACTTAAATATAACGTTAAGGGTTAATAAGTTTATAAATTGATATCAACAGCTTTAAATTCAAAATAAAACTATCGGTTATCTATGTATATAAAAATGGATGTACCTATGTATATATGAAATCGCTTCACTCCAACACCCTTCAACCGATCACTATGAAAATTGGCATGCATTTTATTATTTTGTTGAGAAGGTTTTTGTGCTATCCTCTTTGTTGCCGCTCCCCACCAGGTGGTGCTACAGCAAAGTAACTTTTGCACCGTTCAATCCATCGCGAAGTTGCCAACGTGGCACAGTGGTCAGTTTTCCCGATCTGGCGCACGGAAATTATTTTATAGCTTTGAAGACTTCATAATTATATCTAATGATCAAATATCGTAGTAATTAAGGTAAATTGGTTATTCTCTTTTGTTTTTTCCAAGAAATAAGGTGAATAGGGTCTTAACTAATTTATGTCAAGTTTGAATTTGATCAAGAATGAATGATTGCTGAGGGGAACTAGTTTTTAAACAAGGATCTGAGGATATTAACAGAAGCAGTAATTTGACACATAGGAGAATATATACAAGAAATAGAGCGGCATGTTAAAAAAATTAAATTTTAACATATTAATCAAACACAATCAAACATAACAATGTACATATACAATAAAGGTTAATACGTAGTGTTTAAAAGGACTCAGCACCCTTTAAGCATTTTTTTTTTATTTATGTACTTAAAATTTATATTTTAGCATTTCATATAACGTTTTTATTTAAGAAAATGATACGAGATAAAATTTTGTACATATTATTCACAAAATTTTACAAATTTAATTTTTTTAAAAAATTTGAAAATTTTTTAGATTTTATCCTTTTTGTGTTAATTTTTTGTAACTTTTCTCTCTCTCTATAAGGATGTTCTAAACACCTTTTGGGATCGATTTTACAAAATATTAATTTTGGAGAAAAAAAATAATAAAATGATATATATGCTAAAATTCAACCAAAAGCCGAATATCTCCAACGTTTAAAGTGTTTTGCTTCACATAATATAGAAATATTATATTTTTATGAAAAACAAATGATGGAAAGAACTAAAATTATAAAATTTTTACCCTGGCGAACCTTTAGGTGTCTACCATGCATCAGCTTTAAACCTCGCCTTCAGTGATATAATGCTATTTTGGGTATCAATTTATTTCAAAACATCTTCCTGAGCTTTGACTAATCTGCATAAGGTGTGGTCAACAAGCGCTTGCATTGGATCTCGACTGACATTTCATCAAATGACGATACCAGGAGGATAACAGTTTATTTTGGACTCTATAAGCTTATTATAGTTGGTGTTTTTATTCTCTTATATTGGCCTTTTGACATTTTGGTGTCGACATAAAGAGCCAAGGCTTGGTCAAGAGTCATTTTTTTCGCCGATTCTGGCTGTCAGGCTAAGCATTTCTTCAGGCGAGTAGCACGTCTAGGTGTGCAAGTAGTCACTTGTTTCAAAATTAAGGCAGCATCTCTTTCTCCAGCTGCTTGCATTGACATTCTTGTTGCAAATGCTAGTTCTTTCTTGCTTGCTGAAGCAAGAAGGGGACGTACTCTTTCCCTCTTTGCCGTGGCTTTGCATTCCCCGAATGATTTCGAGGGTCTACCTGGAGTTGATTTGGATGGTATAAATCTTACTCTCCCCGACAACCACGAATCATTCAACTTGGAAAAGAACTTTTCATTTCTACGGTACTTCATCCATTTTTAAATTTTTCTAAATTAAAATTGCAACTGGTCCTCATATTTATTAAAGTCCGTTGTAGTCTAACAAAACTCAAAACAGTATAAGTTTAGCGCTTGGGATCTTGCTCTATCTTCCACACATCGAATTAGGCACGACGAGTAATAACATCGGCCAACGCAGAAAAAAAATCGTAACTATGGGAGTTGCAGGAAGTAGCAGCTAAATTTGGTATTAAATTAAAGGTCTATATCTACTCTATGTGACTTAAGTGTTACTATGATCAATCCACGTCAATCCCGAAAGTTCTAGTCCATTAAACACCACAAACTAACATACGTTAGTAGAAGTTACATGCTGTGCTGCATGTTATGTTTTTGTAATTTTTAATCGAACTTGAACCTAATTTGAATGTCAAATCAAGAAATTACTTATCCATGGCATGTATTTTCAAAAAAAAATCCGCTAAAATCTGCAAAATTTTTTTCAGACGAAACGATTGAACTCCCGACTGGAAAATGAGGCTCGCAAGTTTTTCTTGTAGAAAGAACAAACCCGATATATACCAATGGTTGTTGAAAATTCCCATTCGCGCCGTACTGACAAAAAATGTTTGCCACATGGCTAGGGAACTCAAGAGGACCATAAATTGTGGGTTTTTTTTATTTCCGCGCAATTTCATTTTTGGGGTTTCCGAGCACTGATCGGGAAAACTGACCACTGTGCGTGGTAGACAAAAATGATGCCAACTTGTCTTTATCACTAACATTTCGCTATGTTTTCATTGAATCTCCATTATAATGCAAGAAACGCGTTTATTGCGAATATTACAACTTTAACATAAAATAAATACGACAGAAAATAATATTAACGAATTACACATCCAGATATATATTATTTATACTATAATATTTCAAGCGTTCACTACACAAAATTTGTAACAATGTGTTTCTTTTGCTGAGAAGAGATTAGTTTTAGAAGGTATTTTTAAAAATTGATTCACAAGAGAGTTACAGGAGTTATAAATAAAAAAATCATTTTTAGACCTTCAGACTTTAAATTTAACAAATATGGTTTTTTTTGTTTCCTTGAGATATGCAAAAAGCTTTTTGTTTTGTTTAATTTGCAATTCCCGTAAAGTTAACTCATTAAAACTTCTTTATCCTTCAATCTGTATTGTTTAATTTTTCAATTCACTCATGCGAAGAACGGGTGTACCAGCTAGTCTTCTATTTTAAAAAGGTTGAAGTGTTAACGTGAAAATTCTAGAGAGAGAACGCCAGAAAAAAATTGTATTTCTGAAAGAAATCTGTGTTATATTTGATTCCCTTTCTTTCTATATGTGTGTCACCTACAATTAGATAAATGTTTTTAAGAACTGAAAATATACTAAGAATATTAAAGAAAAAAAATATAATATAATATTTTTAAGATATGCGGAAACAGTTGTAGCCAAGAGTGGTCATGATCACGAACTCGTAACCGCATTATTTATGCCAATCCACCCTGTAGAGGACTGATCCAATTTTTTTATGGCTCTAAATTCTAACAAAGGCGTGATGTGGAAATTTGGAGAGTGCAGTGTTAGCTTTGATGATGTGCTCACCCTTTGAACGTGGTTCAAAATTACGAGATCTACTCAAGTGCATTTTGGCGCACATATGTAAGGTAGGCTATTCTAATGCTCAAGCGTCAGTTTTCAGAAGCTGTCAGTCGCCATTAACCGTCGACGAGTGAGGAAAAGTAAATGAGATCGTCATTTTTGAAAAAAGTGACAGAAACACTTGAACAAAAGAACCGAATTAAATTTAGACTAAAGCTCTACTATTCCCAAGGACTATCCGGAAAAAAAATAAGTAGAAAAGACCAAATTCTAGTGCACAGTAGACATTAAGCAGAAGTATACAGATTAGCTGATTGCCCTCTCAAAAAAGCTTCCCATCGTTGATTTTGGCATATAAGAGGGTAATTCAGAAAGTAACCTCCGAATCGCTGTAAAAAACAAACTAGGACAGAGAGGGGAAATTTGTTTACCATATCAAAGGTTCAACTCTCCTCTATTTTTCAACATAGCTCCCCCATTATTCAAACACTTGTCGTACCATTGTACCAATTTATCAATTATTCCTGTATTCCGCCTGCGATTATGTGTCTCAGCGTTTTTAAGTTCTTTTTCGTCAGCGAAATGCTGTTCCCCAAGCCACTTCTTCATTGCATTAATTAGATGGTGATCGGATGAGATCAGCACTCACTACAGACAGCGTTCCACTTCGTGATTCCTCATGGGTGTTTGTTCTTCCGTCCTTGAAAAAGCGTATCCATTGACGCACTACACCTTCATTCAAAATGTTTATCCCATAAACGGCACACAATGCATGATGGATACCCACTATTGAAAAGGTTTTTTTTGGCTCAAAGAAATCTTATCACTCCTCACACCTCACAATTTTCTTTGGCGGCACATATTTATACGTTATAACTAGCAAACTCTTAACCCTACGACACTCGCATTCTCCAGCTGGAAACTTACTAAATCAGAGATTGCTCGTGCATTCGACTCAGGGCACTCCAAACCGTACTTCCAGCGCCGCGCCCAAACGGCGGTTAGTTTCCGAATTGCCCTCGTATGTGATGAACGAGAGAAGTGCCTAGTAAACCAAACGGAATGCTTTACAGGAGAATATAGTGTAAGATAATATTAGGAAACGAGTATTTTTTGTCTTTTGAATAAAAGTCACATATTTTTTGTACCTTCACGTGTTCATTGTTACGTTTCATTCATTACTCGATGCAAAATAAATCTCTGGTGTAATCGCTTCTAACTTCACCAATGAGCTCTTAGCGATTAGGGAAGTATTCCCCATATACACTGGTGTCCAAAAGTTAAGCATAATTGATAATTATGTGAATAAAGAAGGAACTGTAAATTAAAATGGCGGAAACGTGATATGCGTGTGTAAAATGGTTATAAAATAAGGAAGCAAATCAAAAGAATGAAAATAATTAATTTTAATATCCAAAGTAGTAGTTTGAAAGAAAACTGAGCACAGCAAGGATTCACACTTTAAAGAAAAAATGAAAGAAAACATTAAATAAAATACTGATGCTACAGTTTAATAAGGCGTGTGGTCACCTCTGACAGCCAAGCATGCTGCACGGCGATTTACCATTCTTGCTAAGAGATGTAAATTGAGTTGTGGGCTCAAACAGTTCCAAGCTTCTTGGAGAGCTCTCTTCAGTTCTGTAACGGAGCTTGGTGGGTGCGAAAGGGCTGATATTGGTCTCCCGAGCATATCCCATACATTCTCGATAGAATTTAAATCAGGAGAGTTCACAGGCCACGACATGCGCTGGTAGTTTTCCGTTTCAAGGAAGTCATCAATCAGCACCGCTCGGTGACATGGGGCATTATCCCCATAACCATTACTCCCCTTGATGGAAAATGATGTCTTTCCGTCATGTTTCTTGGTTCAAAACGTGTTCCACGTTCTCTCCATATCGTTACCCGCCGAGAATCATTACTCAGCATAAATCGGGACTCGTCACTGAACATCACATTGGCTCACTCTCACACACTCCAATGTTGATGTTTCAAACTCCAGTTCAAACGAGCGCGTTTATGCGCAGACGTGAGGGGAATGCAAACTGCTGGTCTTCTGGCATATAGGCCAGCGTTATTGAGTCTCCTGTAAACAGTTTGTCTCGAAATTCGTATTTCTGTGGCGACTGTGAGCACCGAACCCAGTGCTCTGGCAGTACTGCCCCTCTGACGTCGCGCACTTATTACCAGATTATAACTCATCACTACAAGGGCATGCAAATTCATCCTGATGAAACAAGATCATACTTACAGTGTAAAAAATGCCCGAAAATTCAACCACTCACACCAAAACATATCTCCGAGTGTCCAGCTTTCAACCCAAGAGCACTCAAGTTTGGTCTAACTCTGTGACGGATCTATACATGGCCTTCCACTAATCCTCTTGGGAAATCTTTGGGCTATCATTCACAGCCAACCCTTTGGAAGAAGAAACCGTGATATGCAGATTAGGTCAGTTATATGTAGTATAGGTTTTCTAGCTAGTGAGTAAGACAGAGGAGAATAGATGAATAAACGGTTGCCTGGAGATTGAAATATTGAGAAGCTGACAACAAGGAAAGATATCTACCGATCAGGTATTAGTTACATTGGTAGCATGTTTCGGGCATTAAATAGTTGAAGATATTTAAGTGACGATTGACCACCATAGCTATATTGTAAATCAAATATTAGAGAAGTGGATTGATCCATAAAAAGAGGATAAATTTAATAGGTCTTCTCGGAATTCGTACCTCTCGTAGCAAAATCCCCTCTGCTCTTTATAGTGGCCGCAGTAGCCAAGTGGTCAAGGCATTGGATCATGGCTAGCGTGTCATGAGTTCGAGCCCAGTACCGCTGAAGACCCGCCGTGTAGGGGAGTGATGCACGTTAAATCTGTCGAGAGTTCAAACATCCTCCCGTTGGTGTGGTATTTAGGAGAGGGGGTGTGCCAGTTCCGGTGTCGTCCGCGTCACTTGACCATGGTTCAAAATTACAAGGTCCGCCGCCAAAAGCCTTCACGTATAGCTGAACAGTGCGACGTTAATATTCACTCACTCACTCTGCTCTTTATAAGAACATCTCATCTTATTTGATTACTTGAATTGTGTGTGTGATAATTAGTGTGCTGAATAAATAGTTGAAAATTATTATGATGAATTGCCCTTCACTTTCTCCCACACCTCTAGCCGGGTCCGAGAGTAGGTCTGAATGTTACAACTCCACATGTGGACCCACTATAGGAGATCCTTTATATCCAGGAAGCTCCGAAATCGGCATCCGCAGTAATTGCCTCCTTTGGTGGAATCTAGAGTGTTTATTTATTTACCTATTTTTTGCCAATTCCATGGACACGAGAACAACAACAAATAAATACTAACCGACAAACAAGTTTCACTTATATATATATATATATATATATATATTATAAAAAAAATACTAAAAATAGTTATATACCTAAGATAACTATCGTCATAATAGAAAAGATTTAGCCACAGAAATACTAAAAGCAAACTCCCAGCCTTAGGAACTAGGAATGCAGGTTTATATATATATATATAAGTGCGCATACAATATATAATATTTGTATTCATTTTAAAGAACTTTTATGTGTTTGTATCGCTACAAAATAATGAAATAGAACGATTATATAAAGAGTTGTCACACATTATCATGGCAAATCATATAACACCCCCAGATGAGAAAACTTAAGGTGTTTGACTATGTTGGGGGAAGCGTATCAATAAATAATTTTTTTTGATATTTAGTGCCATTCTAATTAGAATATAGATATAAAACTGATTTAAGCATATTATTACAAGAAAGAAACTATTTAAGCGCCATTTTTTGGCAAGAAATGAAGAAAAAAGATATTTTTAAAACATTTTCCTCTTCTGAAAAATTCTGCTATAATAATAATAATATTTTGCCTTTAGATAGCCAAGACTTTTCTAAAGAAACTAAACTAGGATTTTTAGATGCATAATTTAGAAGTGGATTTATTCATATCTTAATATATCAGTCAGAAGAGAAATTTTAGCAAAAACACTGGTTATTATTTTAATTGATAGTAACTCTGAAAATAACGAGAAGTTTTCAAAATTCTTACTTCAGCCCCCCTGAATAGAAGTCTTAGGCTATATATAGGTAAAATATTAATACTATAGAAGCATTTTTCACAGAAAGAGAATGTTTTGGAACTCTCTCTATGCCATTCTTTCTTCCTTTGTTTTTTGCTAAAAATGGCATTTAAATAGATTTTTCTTGTAAAAAAATTCTTTAAGTTATCCGACTAGTTGTGAATAGAGATATAGGGATTTTTTTGTTTTTTTTTAGATTTGTTTTTGCATTTTAAGAAATATATGCTAAAATTAAGAAGAGAAAAAGAAATTATTATTACTAAAATGAGAAAATATGGGTAAAAATTGACAAAACTAACATAAACGTGGCCCATTCTGTACCAAAGGCTTATGAACAAAATTTCAATTCTGATGTGTTGCTATGTTTTTCGTTTTTGAAATGACCTTCTGGATAAGAGATATTTTTATTTTTACAAAAACTAGAGCACTTTATCTCAATTATTATATGTAATTGCTTAAAAAACAGTGATTATCTTTACATAAGGGACTGTAAATTTTGTAATAAATAAAGTGATTGATAAATCTGAAGATTAAAACACTTCTACTATTATATAGAACATACACAAAAAATTTCAGTTAATTATTTTCAAAACTTTTTTAGTAATCGCTGTCCCCGTTTAAGCATTTTGAAGAAAAAAAAAAAAAACACGTTTCGAGTAAAACGCGTTTTAAAAAGTATGGGGCATCTGCTTTTACTAAAATACTTGTAGTTTTTGTTCTAGTGAACGGAAAATAATAAACTTGGTATTTTTATAAAGCTAATACGATGACCTATAAAATAAAACCATAAAAATATTTGTCCCTTTTTGGCAAAATTCACCAATTTTAGGGTAATCGGATACCTTAAAATATTTTATAAGTATATTCTAATCGAAGTGACACTAAATAACAAAAAAATATTCAATTACACTCACGGTTCCAAATATAGTCAGATACCTAAAGAATGTCTCTAATTTTTCTTCAAGATGGAAATTCTAGATATAAATCAATTTTTATTCCCGCAGACAGATTTTTTAAGTACATAATACCACTTTATGTCCTCCAATAGAAAGAAGTACAACTAAAGCCCTTCACCTTTCTCTTGCGTAACAATCAGAATTATTTTCCTGTACATTTAGAGGATTCTTTATGGCCCCCGATAAAACCCTTTTAAAGGCATTCCCATTAGCTCCATTCCACAAATTGGACGATATGTTTCAATTTCTTTTTGGTTCAAAGAAACAAATCGATATACGTTGCTGCCGATAAGGTTAAAGTAGAGATTCAAATAGTTTAAATGTAGCAAATAAACGGTTTTGAAGGTTATTAAAGTATGTAAGTGAATATCAAAATAATGTTGCCACTCCTAATAAATTCAATATTTCCTGTTTTACATTATTTAATATTTACTTTGCGTTTGTTCATGCACTCTTAATCTGGCAACAGAATTTTAGTTAAAAAAGTTCTGGAATATTCTAAGTTACGTTTGTACACTAAGAAAAGAATGTATGATATTTTATCCTTACGGAACGTGCGTTCGAATAATTAGTTATTTCATGTAAAGCACTGTGTGATATTTTTAGAGTTTGTACTGTGTCCTCAACGTTATTGTCTATATAATTTTCCGATATTTCTTCATAAACTGACAGCATCAATGATTTCTGCGTTGGGCATGATATCTTGCTTGGTATCGTTTTGGAACCACTGTTCAACGTCATTTTCTTAGCCTTCTGTTCCTCCAGGAACTTTTTGGGTTTTTTTCGACCAGAAGTGTTCGGCCGAGTTATCAGGACGTCCGGATTATCGAATGCCGCATTTTCGAAACTCTATTGTATTACTTTTTGAATCAGCACTGGGGCACTTCAGTGGTACTATATAAATTTCGAACACGTGACGTGACTATGCCAGCCACCAGTTCATGAATATGACCATTCGGGAATCGTGGCCAAACGTTGGCCTTGGGGAATGGATTGCCAGCTCAGATGTCATCCATGTCACTCGATCGAGGTTCAAAATTACGAGGTTTGTGCCCAATAGCTCTTGTGCAGCTTCAAAGTAAGTTGAAATATCAATAAACAATCAGATCAAATTATATCATGACGGATAATTATTGAAATGTTCCAAGGTGAAAGTGAGAGTTATATTAAGTCGCACTATAAAGCTACAAGAGGGTTATTGGCGTTGGACTTCGTAATTTTGAACAACGGTCCAGAGAAGAGGACGACATCTAAGCTGGCACCCCTCTCCTAATTTCCCCACCACGCCAAAGAGAGCACGTTCGAGTCTTGACATTTTTGACGTGCATCGGTCTCCTCTGCACGGCGGGTCTTCAACGGTATTAAGTTCGAGCTCCCTGACATGTCTCTCTCCCTTCCACGAGTCCATGACCTTGACCACTAGGCAACCGCAGCCAACCATCATTTGGAAAACTTTAAATTAATTTTCATGCAAGAAATCTTGTCATTATCAAAATATTCTTTGAAATAATCTTTCACAGGAGTTTAAAAAATGAATTAAAAGTTTTATACAGTCCTCTCGATAATTCGAAGCTGGAGGAACCGATGAAAAGCTTAGAATTATCAAGAGAGTAAGAAAAAATTTCAAAAATACGCGAAGTGAAAATTTTTTCTAACACATTTACATTTTAAACTATGTTCTAAAACAACAATTGTACAAATGTATAAAATTACTTTAAAGTATTTTTATTAAGTACACATATTATACAGTATAAATACAGAAGAGAAAAATCCTGTATTATAAACAATACACTTATGCAGTAATTCTCGAACAATACTTTTTCACCCCTTACGAAATCTATTTCATTCCTCATTGGAAATAAAATCGGTTCGCACCCATTTCCACCTCAAACACTGCCCAATACCATTGGTTCTTCAAGGAAGGGTCCAGTCCGGACCCTGTGTGTATTCGAATTGTTGAGAGTTTTTTAGATAACTTCGAATTCTTGCGTGTTGTAGTCTGGCCAGCCACAAATTTTACTTCGAAATACTGAGTGTACAAAACGTATTGTTTTAGTTCGAAGTAACAAGAATTTTTCTAAGGGCTGCGCATATGCTTCGAATTAGCGAAAGGTTCGTATTATCGAAGGTTTGAATTAGCCAGAGTCGACTGTACCGTTTTTTATGTCGTGAAAGTTGTACAAAACGTAAAACATTAAAATTTCTATTACTATCTCTATTACAAATCCTGTAGCTGTTTACTGGATTTAAGGAGTATAGTTTTAACCAGAACAATAGTTTTTTATTTAATGGAATGGGATAGTCTAATCCCTTAAAATGACGCAATAAGTTAAGATTATCGCAGAATTATTGGGAACGAGCATAATGTGTCACCAGGGATTTGCTCTAAATCTGTGCAAACTTTTTTTCATTTTTTTTATTTTTCCTTTTTTGATATCTTATTTTGATTACAAAAAGAAACCATTAAAAAAAATAAAAAAAATACTTACCGTTGGATAAAAAAAATAGCTTCTCAAAATCATGACAATAACCCAAAATAAAAGGAAAGACTCCAGAGATATTTTTTAACCCATTCTTTTTCTCCACTGGATAAAAACATCAAAAGAATATAAGTTGCTAGAGCCAAATACTTTATACAGACATTTTTTTTCTGAAGGGGATGGGGGGTTGAGGCAAGTTAACACGTTTAGTATTTGAAAAAACATTGAAGGGCAGGTGACATCGTCACCCTCAGCAATAAATACTGAGCACTTAACACTCACAAAAAAAAAAAATTTAATGTCTCGTAAAGAGAATAAAATTCTCATTTCAGGAAAATATATATCCCCTTCTGAGAAAATATTTCCCCTTTTGCACGTGTTCGTCGTAATGGCAAAAATAAATCGACTACAAATAAATACTACTATCGACTACTACATACTATATTGCAACAAAATAATGATTTATAAATTGTAGTAATATTTAGTTAATTTTATTTCGTTAATGAAATAATAATCTAATATTAAGTAAAACCACATGTCTTAGCTAAATAAAGCTGTCTTAACTGGTTATTAATTGGCTGTCTAACTGGAAAAAAAAGATTTATTCTAATTTTTTTCATTTTCGAACACAATATTTTTTTTGAGTTTTAAATACGTAATTTATGCATGTATTCTATAATTATTTATAATGTAAGGTATAATGGTGAATAAGTTTGAATTAATGTGATTTTTTAGCTCAATTTGTAAAGTGGTTTTTCTGAAGTTATTTCATAATTTAGTCGATGGTCTAGTTTCAAGGTAGCCATGTACAGTGGGTAAAAAAAGTATTGGAAATTGCCTATAACAGATCAAATTAGCTAACAAAGGAAATGCTTGACAATTTTAACTGGACATAACGAACACAGGAGGTAATAAACACACAAATCTAATGAAACTTTCATTTTAATATGTCTTTTACAGAAAATATACAACAAAAACGTACTTTGCATATCAAAAAAGTATTGGCAAAATAATAAGTAAAATGTTAGAACAAAATCAGGATATGTTTAATACTTTGTATGCATACATTTTGCATTTATAACAGCTTGTAATCTATTTCTCATAGAGAAAACCAAAGTCTTGTTGTACTATTGGGAATTTTGTGCCATTCTTGCAGGAGTATACGCTTAAGTTCGTCTTTACACGAAATTTTATGTTTCCTGACTTCTACGTCCAATTTGTGCCATAAATTCTCAATTGGATTTATGTCAGGCGATTGAGGCGGCGTCTTTAACTGGCGAGGAGAGTTATGCAGTAGCCACTCCCGGGTGAGGTTTGCTGTATGCTTAGGGTCATTGTCTTGTTGAAACACAAATGATGTTCCTAAGCCAAGTTTTTGGGCACCAGATTGCAAATTATGGCGCAATATGTCGATGTACGTACGTGCTGTCATAATTCCATCAATGAAGCACAGTTTACCAACTCCGTTTGCTGCCATACAGCCCCAAACTAAGACGCTCCCTCTACCATGTTTCACAGTCGGTGTTAAATTTTGTTTTTCCAGTTCGGTGTTTGGCTTTCTCCACACATATTGTCGTCCATTACTCCCGAAAATGTTAAACTTCGATTCGTCGGAAAAAATAACTGTGTTCCAAAACTCATCTGATAAATTCAAATGAGATTTTGCAAAATCTAATCTCTTTCTTCTGTTTCTTTCCGAAATGAAAGGTTTCTTTCTAGCTGCCCTTCCATAATAACTTTCTTCATGTAAAACATTCCGTATAGTCTGTACACTAAAAGTTTTATGCGAAGTATTAGCAACATCTTTGGCTAACTGGGGTGCACTTATTTTGGGATTTTTCTTAACCTCTTTGATAATGCTACATTTCTCCCTTGCAGAAAATATTCCAGGCCGTCCACTTCTAACCTTATTTTCTGTGGATACTGTCTCGTTGAACTTTTTTACAATACTTCTGACAGTAAATAAACTTATGTTCAGTTGTATTCCTATAGCACGATAAGTTAAACCCTCACTTATGATCTGAATAATCATGTTTTTAACATTAACATCCAACTCCTTCCATTTCGAAGCCATTTTATCACAGCATTAACAAAATAACGTTTTAAAATTTTTGAAATAGCACTGCAGACTTTATACTAACAGGCTTTCTTATCAGTCTAAACACGTGACCTCAACATGACAAAATTTGTATAACAGTATAACAGTTAGAACTTTGCCAATACTTTTTTGACATGCAAATTTACGTTTTTGTTGTATATTTTGTGTAAAAGGCATATTAAAATGAAAGTTTCATTAGATTTGTGTGTTTATTACCTCACCTCCTGTGTTCATTGTGTCCAGTTAAAATTGGCAATCATTTCCTTTGTTAGCTAATATGATCAATTATAGACAATTGCCAATACTTTTTTTTACCCACTGTATGTCTACTCTTAATTTCAAAGAATAGGAGATCTGATTCGACATTTGTTTCCGGTTTTGAAAAATGATTCAACATAATTCTTCATAAAGACCCCCCCCCCCCCCTCAGATTTTATTTTATCATTCAGTTCTGTTTGAGTCAATTCATTCTTTTCAATGTAAAAATGGTGTCTTTCATGTCCCCGAAACTGTTATGTCCATGCTACTTTTATAATTCTGAAAAAATGAGATGTTATAACATTTCCTCTTGTGAATTTGCAGGAAGTCTGTCGTTTCTTGAAATACTGTTGCATCAATGTCATTTTTTTAGCCACCAAGATGCTATTGCTTCAGATACTTATAAATTGTACTACTTTTCAAATACCTGCTTTCACCAATAATGGACTTGATTTTCAAAAAATGTGATATAACAGGGATAATCTCTTATAATTCGAATTGGATTAAAGTAAACCTCATAAAAAAACTAAGTAATATTTTATTAATTATTTGATGTATTATAGAGTAAATTATATGTAACAGAAGTTCGAAATAATTGAAATTGAAAACATATTATTATGAATTTTACGAAAATTATGAGGTTGCCATATTTATCTCGAGAACTCGTAATTTGGTTGTTTAATTTATTTATTCTGAGACAAACGATTTTTTCCATTTAACATTTTTATACAAGACAGCGGACTCAGTGAAAATAACTTGCTGAGGTCATCATAAAAGTAACTTTACAAACGAAATAAAATCGCAGAATGTTGCCATTTGCCTTTAGAGCATGAAAAATAAATTACACTGTTTGATATGCGAAATATATTGCTTTGCATCTTATTAAAATTTAAATCTGCTTTTCAAATTTTTTTCTATAACATTTTTTAAAAAAATATCGTGAATATTCATATGTCTGTAATAATGTAATGTATTCTGGAAATAGTCGTTGTAATAGATCAGGCCCGATAGAAAAAACGAATTTATTAATGTGTTTTTAGCAAAGAATATAGTAGCCATTTTACATTTATTCACTAAGAGTAGAATAAAAAAAAAGGGACAGAAGAATCCCCTCATTCTCTCAGCTAGGGAATTGCAATGGGTAAAATTACAGGGATGTTATAATCATATAATAAAGGAAAGGGAAATAGTAATTACTTTTTTTTTAGAAATTGCAGATGTGGTCTTACAGAAACGTTCCGTACTAGCCAGTTGCTAGGTAAGTGGCACGTGTAAGCTATTAAGATATTCTTCTTCTCTACGGAAAGTTAATAAATCTATCAAAAACGCTAGATTTAATCCTTTTAACGCGGGAAACGAAATGAAACTAGTATCTAAATAAATGATACTAATAATTAAGATTTAATGAAATATATATATATATATATATATATACACTGGTGTCCAAAAGTTAAGCATAATTGATAATTATGTGAATAAAGAAGGAACTGTAAATCAGAATGGCGGGAAACGTGATATGCGAGTGTAAAATCGTTATAAAATAAGGAAGCAAATCAAAAGAATGATAATAATTAATTTTATTATCCAAAGTAGCAGTTTAAAAGAAAACTGAGCATAGCAAGGATTCACACACTTTAAAGGAAAAATGAAATAAAACATTAAATAAATACTGATGCTGCAGTTTAAAAAGGCGTGTGGTCACCTCTGACAGCCAGGCACGCTGCACAGCGATTTACCATACTTGCTATGAGATGATGAATGAGTTGTGGGCTCAAACGGTTCCAAGCTTCTCTTCAGTTCTGTAACGGAGCTTGGTGGGTGCGAAAGGGCTGCAATTCGTCTCCCGAGCATATCCCATACATTCTCGATAGGATTTAAATCAGGGGAGTTCGCAGGCCACGACATGCTCTAGATGTTCTCCGTTTCAAGGAAGTCATCAATCAGCACCGCTCGGTGACATGGCGCATTATCATACATGAATATGAAGTCAGGACCGACAGCACCTCGAAACAAGCAAACATAAGGCTCAAGTTCTTCGTCTCTGTATCTTTGAGCAGTCACAGACCCCGTGTCAAAGAAATGGAGGTCTGTGCGGCCATCCATCATGATGCCTGCTCATACCATTACTCTCCTTGATGGAAAATGATGTCTTACCGTTATGCTTCTTGGTTCAAAACGTGTTTCACGTTCTCTCCATATCGTTACCCGCCGAGAATCACTGCTCAGATTAAACCGGGACTCATCACTGTACATCACATTAGCCCACTCTCCCACACTCCAATGTTGATATTTCAAACTCCAGTTCAAACGAGCGCGTATATGCGCAGACGTGAGGGGAATGCAAACTGCTGGTCTTCTTGCATACAGGCCAGCGTAATTGAGTCTCCTGTAAACAGTTTGTCTCTAAATTCGTATTCCTGTGGCGACTGTGAGCGCCGAACCCAGTGCTCTGACAGTACTGCCCCTCTGACTTCGCGCACTTATTACCAGATATCGGTCTTGGCGAGGGGTTGTGACTCTTGGTTGACCTGTTACTGGTTGTCGGGTAACATCTCCCGTTCTTTGAAGTCTCTGCCACAGTCTTGAGATCACAGACTGGTCCACATTCAGAATTCGAGACACTTCGGTTTGTGATCGTGAGAATTCCAGCATTCCAACGATTCTTCCTTTCGTAAACATGTCCAATTGGCGTCTTTGTGCCATCATTCACCTTGTTTGATGGATAACAACGCTCCTTCGCACAGCAGTTGCACGAAACTTGTCTGAACTGCCTATGCTGCGTGAATCGGTTTCTCTGCGTTCCGACATGCGCCGGTTTTCGCGCAGGACGTAGTCGACTGAAAATTTTTGCATAAACCCAATGTTTCTTCTTAACCAAATTAATATCTGCAAGAAATTTGGAATAGTTTTACGAATATTTACTCCATGTTTTTCGTATTTTACGATTTATGCTTAACTTTTGGACACCAGTGTATATAAATGGATGTTTGTATATATGAAATCGCTTCACTCCAACACACCGCTCAACCGATCACTATGAAAATTGGCATGAAGATGTATTTTTTGTAGAAGGTTTTTGTGCTATCCATTTTGTTGCAGCTCCTCTCCATGTGACGCTACAGCATATCAACTTCTGCACCGTTTAATCCATCGCCAAGGTTCCAACGTGGTTCTATCACCAATATTTCGCTATGTTTTTATTGAATCGGCATTATAATGTAAGGAACGGCGTTGCTTGCGAATATTACAATTTTAACATAAAATAAGTAGAACAGAAAGCTCTATTAACGTATTACACACCCAGATATAAATTATTTGCACTATTTTAAACGTTCACTACACAAAATTTGTAACAATGTGTTACTTTTGCTGAGCAGAGATTAGCTTAGGAAGGTGTTTTCTAAAATCGACCCACAAGAGAGTTACGGGGCGTAATAAATAAAAAAAAAGTCCTTTTTATCAGCTACCAGACCTTCAGACAATAAATTTAACAAATATGGTTCTTTTTTGTGTTCAGCTGAGATAATCAAAAAGCTTTTTTTCTGTTTAATTTGGAATTCACGTAAAATTAATTTATCAAAAGCTTCTTTATCCTCCAATCTGTATTGTTTAATTTTTCAGTTCACCCTTGTGAAGAATGGGTATACCAGATAGTACAATGTAAATTTAAATTAATATTATGAGATTGCTACGAGTACATTTGGTTAGTAAAACTGTTTACATTATATGTTTAATTTGTTGCAATTTTTGCCCTTTACTATCAATCTTGAAAATTTGATATTAATCTTTAGGCTTTAATTTCAATCTATAAACCTCCATTTCAATTTGTATCCGTCAATAATCTGTGTTAAAAAAGCTACAATGGTGTTCTCCTGTACATTCAAAAGTTTTCTGTATAAATTTTTTTATTAGTCATTTTTGAATTAAAAAAAGAAAGAACGAAGTAACAAATAAGTTTAGTGCCTATAAACAGAAAAGAAAAAAAAAATTATATCCGTAAGTAAGATTCTGAAAATAAAAAGTTGGTAACACATTGAATAGTTTGATATAATCATCTCGTTCTGTTAGCTACTCGCTGGTATATATCAGGAAATTGCCTACCGATGCATTAAAGAATTCAAAATTCCACGAATTCTTCAATTTGCAAAACGTAGAATTCCTTCACAAAAAAATTCCGAAGCAGAATGTAGTTCTAAATATTTCTCAGGTGATTCCCTGAAGTGACTAAACAATTTCTTGATATTTCTTGATGAAATTCTAAATTAACATAATTTTATGGACTTAAAAAAAAAGCAAAAACTTCATAAACAGCAAAAGTATGCTGTCTAGTTTTCATAACGCGCCACAACAAACTCAAGAAAAAACAGCTAGTGGAATTTTTTGAAAGGACTACTAAACAATTCATAAAAAAAAATAGCACCTGTCACGCGGTTGTCATGGCAACATGATTTAAAATTAATGAAGAAACCTCTAAAACATTATCCCTTCTTTTTTACTTCCCTCCTGAAGTGTACTTGGGTTTTTGAATGGAAAGATATTAAATTTTTGTAAAAGTTTTATGGTACAGTAACTGCGTTTTTGATTTCTGTGGCGCCGCCATTCCAAAATCTGACATCTGAAATAATTTCTTTTTGGAGTTCGGTTTTTATTACACAGGGTATTTCACAAATCATTCATGTAGAGAAATTTCGTGTGCTTCACTAGTTTTGCTTCAATATTTTAATTAAAGGCAAAAAGGTTTACAGGGTTTCTCAATTCCTTTAGTTTTAATAAACATTAATCTTCTGCAAAATATGTTGATTGCATAAATATTATTTTTCTCTTGAAATTTTATATATTTTTACTAAAATATTACTTTTTTTAAAACTTTAAGGCTCTCACTAATTTTTTTTCATGATAAATTTTTCTCAGAATTGTTCACTATTTAAAATTTTCTAATATAATGTTGTTTTTATTAAGATATCTCACTTGATAAAAAGTAATATAAAAAATTTTTAAGTTAATTCCTACTTAGATTTACAAAAAAAAATTATTTTTTAGTTACTTTTTATTAAATAGTTACAATTAATATAAATATGTATATACATATGACAGAATCATAACATTGAGTGGCAATTAATTTGTACTAATTTTTTTTAAAGTATCGCATTGTCATCCAAAACAATCGTGTAAATAAAATTTCAGTTCAACTGTTCAGCTTTGAAACGTGTGAAAAAAAAATCTTTAAAGTTTTGATCCAAGTCGCTAAAAATGAAACCAACGTGGCTGTATCTGTAATTCTTTAATTAATTAGTTTCAATCAATTAATTTTAATTAGTTATAATTAAATTATCGTATTGTTACCCAAAACAATAGTGTATAGAATATTTCAGCTCAAATGAGCGCTTTAAAATGAGAGAAAAAAACTCTTCAAGTTTTGACACAAGCTGCCAAAATGGTGCTAAGTCGCCAAAAATGATGCCAACGTGGCTGCACTTTGAATAATTAGTTTTAATCAATTCAATTACTGTATTGACCTCCAAAATAAGCATGTATATAAAATTTCAGCTCAAATGAGTGCTTAAAAATGCCTTTTATTAACGATTGAAAATTTGAACAAGATAAATGAATATATATATACACTGCTGGCCACCGTAAATGCAACACCCTGAAGGAATCACGCAAATGACATGAAATTTACAACATGCATTAGCGGATGTGAGATATGCAAATGATTAGAATTTCAGCGCAGACACACATCACGCACGCCTGTGGCGCCACCTTAAGGCTTGGAGATATCGACGATTTCAAGCTCGGTAATTGTGTTTTTCTTGTGGTTTTTTCAAAAAAACGATCAGCTATGTCTCGTAGAAAACAGCGATCAGCTTTTGATCAAGTATCCGAGTTCGACAGAGGAAGGATAGGGGCCTACCGAGATTGTGGATTATCTTTCAGGGAAATCGGTAGTCGTGTTGGACGAAACCAAACAACTGAAATGCGGATATGTGACCGTTGGATGAAGGATGGTACGACGGACCGACGTGGTCGATCGCAACCACCTCAGTGCACCACTTCACGTGAGGACAGGCAAATTGTGCACATGGCAGTGACGGATCGCTCAGTCACATCACGAAACATAGCAGAGCACATTGAGACTGCAACGCATCATTCAGTGTTTGCGCGTACCATTCGACGCCGTTTACAGCAGCGTGGTCTGTCCGCAAGACGTCCATTGCTTGGTCTACCCTCGACGCAGAACCACAGACGTCTCCTCCGCCAATGGTGCGATGAAAGAAGGATGTGGGTGGAAGATTGGAATGAAGTTGTCTTTACTGACGAGTCACGCATCTGTCTGCAACACCACGATGGTCAGATTCAAGTCTGGAGACACCGTGGAGAGAGGATGCTGAACAGCTGCGTTATGCACCGCCACACTGGTCCTGCACCGGGTATTATGGTATGGGGCGGTATTGGATATCCCTCTCGCACTCCTCTTGTACGCATTGCTGGTACTTTAAACAGCCAGTGCTACAACTCCGAGGTGTTGGAGCTAGTTTTCCTTCCTTACCTTCAGGGCTTGGTCACAGCCCTATTTCAACAGGATAATGCTTGACCACATGTGGCACGCATTGTCCAAAGGTTCTTCGTCAATCACCAGATTGAATTGCTTCCCTGGCCGGCTCGCTCTCCGGATCTTTCGCCGATAGAAAACATGTGGTCCATGGTTGCTCAACGATTGACCCAGATTACACCCCCAGCTTCCACACCAGATCAACTTTGGAAACGTGCGGAAGCTGCTTGGTCTGCTGTACCCCAAGAACACATCCAAAAACCCCTCTTTGAATCAATGCCGAGGCGTGTGGCATCGGTGATCTCCAACAATGGCGGCTACTCTGGCTACTGATTCTGGCAGGAACCACACTTCACAGAAGTCTATAAATTTAATCATTTGATACTTGGTCAACATGTTATCTACAAAATAAATTTTGTTGTGCTATCTCTTGTCTTTCTTGGTGTTGCATTTACGGTGGCCAGCAGTGTCTATACAGAGAGAGTGAGCTAATAGTAGGAATTGAAAAAGAAAGACAATCTTGTTGTATAGGATACTGATTAAATCAGTTTTGACTTATGCCTCAGAGACATGGACCTCGACAAAAAAAAAATAGAGAAGATCTTGGCGACATTTGAAAGGAAGGTCCTGCGAATCATATCTGGTGCGATTCTCGATAATAATAGTTGGAGAAAAAGTTATCATTTTGAAATATATAAGGTAGTGATGATATTATTAAGTCCATAAAACTCAGTAGAATGAGATAGGGCATATAGTAAAAATGAGCACAGAACGAACAGCATTGAAAATTTTTAATGCAACTCCCTCTAATAAAAGACCAAAGGGAAGGCCCAAAAGGAGATGAAACGACTGTGTGGACGAAGACTTTGCTATTCTAAAAGTGAAGAACTGTAGATCCATTGCTGGGAGAAGAGCAGAATGGAAAAACCTTCTGAGGAAGGCTCAGGCCCACAAAGAGCTGTCATGCCAATGCTGCTGATGATTATTAAGATATGTGAAATAAATGCACGTACTAATAATTACCCTCTTGTTTCGCTAGGTTTTAAACCTTTCGTGTGATGTGGAAGTTAGGAGAGGGGGTGCCAGCGCAGGTGCCGTCCTCGTCACTTGACTATGGTTGCAAATTACGAAGTCCGTCGCCAATAGCCCTCGTGCAGATTTGTTGTATGACGTAAAAAAAAACTCTCTCACACTGGGTTTTAATGATGTTTATGATTATATACAGTTTTTAAATCATTGAGGTATTTGTCCTATCATTAAGCTTTCAAATATTTGAATAGACATTCTTATAGCTCCCCCCCCCCTTTGATTAAAAAAGGACAGAACATGAATTTCTAAAACGGAAGTATAATTATATTTTGCCCCACTGAGTCACCCCCTTTTAGAGTCGATTTCCACAAAATTCATTTTTAGTAGATCTCTACGCAACAAAAGAAACACGTTTCCCAAATTTCATATTTGTAAGTCTAATAGTTAAAATTGAGGTTTTTTTAGCAGATGTCTCTGTAATCACCCTTGAGAGGCAAATTCCCCCCAAACCCGTTCTTGGTGGATCTGTACTCAACACAGAAAACATACAAATTCTCTAGCTAGTAAAAGTTCAAAAACTGGATTTTTTTAAATTTAATAAGCCTTTTCCGTACTCCTCTTGAAAATCTGTTTCAACAAAGCACATTCTTAGTTGATTTCTACTCAACAAAAGAAACACGTTTTCCAAATTACAAGTCTGTAAGTCTAATAGTTCAAAAAACGGAAATTTTTTTCTATAACCCTTGTAAATCCCCTCGATAGTCGATTTCTTTAAAACTTGTTCTTCGCGGATCTCTATTCTGTAATGGAAACATACTTGTCAAATTTTAAGTCTGTGGGTTTAATAGTTCAAAAACTTAACTTATTTATCTTTTCCAAAAGGTTTGCAGTGAGTAAAATTATCCAATTTCGAATTCAAAAATAAAAGGTAATTATCTATTTGAAGAACAGGATTTTGTGTTTCAGATGCGTTACCACAACAGAAATGTATGAAAATCAATTATGTTTGGTACAATGCTTAATTGAAGCTTTTTAATTATATGCACACACCCACAGTCTCTAAGCAGGAATTTTAAAACCCTCTCAAAGGTTATATTATACTAATATAATTCGGAATGTAAAATTCAATTTCATCCAATGAAATAAGAGAATGATGTATATTTTACAAAAAATATTCTGACAAACTCTCGTTGAATAAAAAAAAATCTAAAAAAAGAGTACAAAATTTTCGGTGAGAAAAGATCTTTTCCCCCACAGGGAATAAGCGACCAAGCCATGTAAAATGGGGAAAATTTCAGTTAGATAGATGGAAATCATCTCCATGAACCAGAAAAATATTATTCTCAACTGGTAAAATGAAAGAAAAAAATTGCTTCCGAGACATAAAAATAATAAAAAAAGTAATAACACAACTAGCTAAACTATCAGATTAACTAGAACCGTAACGGATAAGCGCAACAGGTACAACTATCTCTAGTGGAAGAATATTCTAGCATAGAATTGAAAAATAACAAATAATGTACAACTAGTTTTCACGAAAGCTGTGCCTTAGAGGTCTTAACATTTTTTTAAATACTTTTTTTTCTTTGAATAGATGTTTTTACGAATTCAGCTTGAGATTAGAGAGTGAATATTTCCGATTCAATATTGAAATAGTTTAATATGTTTTTTCTTTTTAAAAAATAGTAGAAATTTTTCACAACAAAATCTATTTTTAAAAATTATGCTGTTTTGTGAGAATACAGAACATGAATTTTAATAAGCCGAGGTCTCATGTATGGAATAATATTTTCTCTTTATAAGAGGTATTTAAAACTATTCTTGTAGAGAAATTTTGATTATATATATATATATATATATATATAGAGAGAGAGAGAGAGAGAGAGAGAATAATTAAAACGTGGTTTAAAATGTATGTGACCCCAAAAGAAAAGAGACCATTTAGGAATGTTTCCATATCCTTCATTTATATTTATCGTATGTTGTAAATATACGCGATGAATTATAATTAAAAGAAACAACAATAAATAAACAAAGTGAAAAATAAAAATAGATGTAATAACTCATTAAATCACTCAATTTTTTAAAAAAAATACTGCTTAAGAAAAAAATATTCCTATAATAGTTTTAAAAATATATATATGCTAAGTATATTTCAAGAAGTTTAAATCTCACTAATGAATTTTAAAATAATCGTATACCATATTTATTCGAATCTAAGCCACTATCGATTCTAAAACGAATCCCAAATTCTCAAAAAGCTTTTGTGAAAAATGAAAAATTGTGTAAAATGATTTACAAGATATCCAATTTTAAGAAATTAAAATAAATTTGAATTGAGAACTAATAAGAAATGAATAATTGTTTATTTTATCAGTATTATATAATTTTAAAACATACTTGAACCTGTAATTGCTCTAAATACCCAATTTTTTTCCCGTTTGATTCTAAGCCACAAACAATTTTCAGCAGCATTAATGTTGGAAAAAAGTGTAGCTTAGATTCGAGTAAATACGGTAATAATATTTTGCATGAAAGAAAACGCAACTCCCTTTTATGTTGGGTTTGAAGAGACGATTTTCATAAAGTATAATGTATACCTCCTATTAATAATTTTTTGATTAATTATCATTTAAGAACAAATTCATTCAATTTTAATAATATTTTATTTTGCTTGAAGTATTTTTAATAAAGTATTTTAGGGATGTGTTAATATAATAAAAAAGTTGATTAAATTCTTTTTTAAAACAGAAGCAACCGTTTTTTTTGGGGGTACTTACCCGTGCTTTCGTGGACAAGCCCAGGCTAACTACGCTTTTTTTCTACACTTTTAATATATTAAATTTACTTTAATCACTGCGCCAATCAGAACTCTTTTTAAGTTTTTTTTTTTATCTAAAGAGTTACCTCTCAATCTCATACTGATTTTCGAGCACAAATTGTAATGCGCTGATTTTCAATGCCTTTCACATAAGTTTTGAAATTTTAACATTTTCCTTTTATGAAAATCAATAGTATTCTGTCATTTTAATTCAATAACTACGATGAGGATGTACAGAAATCCGTAACTAAAATAGCACCACTGCCTAATATGATTCGAAATTTATTTATTTTTAAAACAAATCTAAAAAAAACCCAATTCAGATTTCATAAGAAAGTGTGAAAAAAATGTTTAAGGTAATAGTCATACAAAAAATTTGGAAAATAAAACACAGATTTGTTAAAAATAAAGTACATGTTATACATTAAAATCGTTAACTATTTATTCAATAACAATTTTATACTGGGAAACTTTTTTGGAAACTGTTTCAACGATACTAGTCTTACGGATAGATAACTTAATAATTTGTTTTAAAATTTTCCAAAAAAAATCAGGAGCTTGTATTTTTTATATTTCATGTCAGGTCTTACACTTTCGGCAAATATATTTTTACTTGACTTCCTCGCAGAACATTTTTTTGTAAGAAAAATATGTTGAACATGAAACTCGCCACATTAAAAAATACCCGATAAAATGAATTGTGATACAGGAAGTAATGATTATGCTTCAAAAAATGCAAACATAGCACGTGGATACACGAAAGATGGAAATGATTCTTAAAGGGAAAAAAAATCATAAATCCAAGCCTTAAGAGAAAAAACAAACAAATTAAAATCGATACGACACGTTTGGAAATTAAAAAAAAAAACAATGTTCAGAGACAACAAGATTGGTACGGAGCCATTAAATTCCAGGTCATTAACTACTAATTATAACCATTAACTAGTTAAGATCCGCGCTATTAACATATTTTTAGAAGCTACAGGCACGTCCTATTAGGTCATTGGTAACATAAACGTTCGGGAAACATGTAATTCATCTGTGAATTTTTGAAGGCGTTGATAATTATTGACAAGCTGAAGATTTAAGAGTGTTTTTTCTCGGAGTTTTTTTCAACTAATGTGTGTTTTGTTATGCTTGTCATCTTATTTTTTTCTGAAAATAATAGTGCTTCGTAGGGTTAATGAATATGTACATGCAGATCCAAAAGTGTTTGGGTGTTTTTTTTTATTTTAAAAAATATAGCGAAATGACTTTCTTTTGAGTGTCAACATCTACCTGCTATTTTGATCCGAGAAAGTATTGTCCAACCACGTTGGAAATTCTCATTACTTTCAGTTTATTTATTTTCTGTAAATAGTAAAATAAATACATTCAGAATAATAATAATAACAATAATAGCTATATTTTATTCCTTTTTTCGAATTGGGGGGGGGGAGACATTTGATTAACTCAAACCATTTTTTTAAAGAATAATTAGACAACGCTTTCGACACACGCAAAGAAAAAGTCAACGCATCCTCCTTATTTCGGCGTTCATCAAATACAAAGAAGAAATTTGGAACTTATACTCACAATATCGTAGGATTATCCGCGCTTTGGATCGCACTTACTGAATGAGTATTTGTTAACGTCCCTCAAAAAATCAACACGAGGGCTTCAGGTGATGGCCGTCGTAATTTTGAACCATGGTCAAGTGATGAGGACGACACCTGAGATAAAACCTCCTTCTCCTAACTTCCACACCACACCAACATGAGGACATTTACGTGCATCGGTTTCCTCTGTACGGCCGGTTTTCAGAGATCCAAAGCTTGAACTCGTGACACTCCAACCACGAGTTCATGACCTTGACCACTAGGCCACCAATGCCGCCGTGGCTTAGATCAAATACAGTAATACCTCGACTTACGCAACACCAACATACGCGAATTCGGAGTCACGCGATTTTCAAATCTCGTCGATTCGTCCCCCCCCATCACTGAAACTCAGGCGAAATCAGATTCAGGGCCTTATGAAATTAGTAATTTGTTTGAAGTAGTTGGCGATCTTGCAAGACAAATAAATTTAGAAGTGGATAGTGATGGCGTTCAAAAACTGCTGGATTCCCACAATCAAGAGTTGACAATTGATGAGTTCATAGAAATGCATGAGCAAGAGCAAGACATGGAAGAACTTAAGTGTTTAGACCCAGTTCAATCAGAAGGTCGAATGACGATTGGGAATTTGACACAGAAGACCTCAGTTAGATTGAAAAAGGGTTACAGATTTCAGAAAATATGGACTCCAACGAATTGCGTGCAATGAACAAAACAAGGAATAAAAAAAATTAATAGCATGCTACGAGTAAATTTAGCGAGAGAAAAAAAAATTGAGCCGGCAGACTATTTTGATAGATTTTATGAAACTTTCTACTTCAAAATAACTTCAGTCTGCGATTTTTTGTACTTATGTTATCTAAGATTTTACTTAACATTTTTTAAAATTATTAATTTCTTTTGTCCCCGGTCCCAACTAAAAATAATTTATATACAAAATTATACTCCGACTTACGCGGTTATTCCTCAGTCCTACCTATTGCGTAAGTTCGGTGTATTACTGTAAATACATATTCAGAATAATAAAAACAATAACAAAGAACGTTATTCCTTATATTCAAACTTTTGAAGGTATTTTTATGATTTTCGAAAAGAACTCGTTGAAAAATAATTAGACAATGCTTTCGACAAACGTAAGGAAAAAGTCAAAGGATCTTACATTCTTTCTTACTTTAGGCTTGTATCAAAAACAAAAGAAGACGTTGGAAGCTATAATTACAATTCCGTAAAACTATCCTCCGCTTTGGATAGCATCCAGAGTCTCAAAAACACTGAAAGATTATTTTTGCATCACTGTAAATATCGAATGTAAGGCAAAATGCTGCTACGATGCGATGTAATTATTTGTAAAGCAAATATTTTTTTATTGTTTAATACAATTTTATCGCACAATATACAATATTTAAAAATAAGCAGGATTTTTATTTTTTTAATTTTACCATCCACAGCTATTTTGCAGGTAAAAATACGTCAATTAACTTTGGAAAAGAATTTTTTCAGAAAAGGAATTGAAGTGAACTGTCAAGAAATTGTTAGTTCTATTTATTCTTAAAAGCTTTCAACATTACTTTTTAGAACATAAATCTCGGTTTAAAACAATTGTTCTACAAGCAATTTGAATTAGATATCAATTTTTTAAACAATAAATAAATTCCATAAGTAATCAAAATAGTAGAAATAATATTTTTATGATAGAGAAAGAATATTTTTAGTGTGTAACGAATCAATTTCTTTTAAATATTTGTTAAGAGTTGAAGAAATGAAAAATATGAAAGTCTTTCGTAATGATAAAAATTAACTTTGTTTATAAATAAAAAAAATTGCTGTTAGGATTGGTTCACAAATTTATAAATATATATTTTTAGGATTAAAAAAAATATTTTTAGAGAGAAAAAAGGCACATGTTCACATTTCTCATTCAAAATTTTAAAAAAAAGTTATTTGTTTCAGAAAAGAAAAATTGTTTTTAATTAGATGAAACCATTGTCTACATTTCATTGCGTTCATTGAAAAATAATCTTTAAAATATTTAGAAACTCATTAAAGTTTCGTGTTTTTATAAAATTCATGCATAGATTGTAAGAAAAAGAGAAATGAAAGCCCCAAACTACAATCTTCCGACAGCAGAAATTTTTATTTAACAGGTGCAACTTTTTGAAAAAACTATCATCGAAAAATATTTTACGGAATCTATATTTTATTTAGTTGATTCAAAAACTTTGAAATATATAGCAATTCTAAAAAAAAAAAAAAATACATGCATTTCAATGCTGTAAGCCAAATTTTGATGAAAAATAAAAGAAACAAAAAAGGAAAGTGAGAATACCGAAATTTGTAAGACAGAGGGGAAAAAGAGAAACTTTGCATAAATATATATATATACTCATCTTTGAAAGCATAAAAATGAATCTCAATTGATTGTTCACATCTAAAATTCTCTCTCAAATTTAGGAGATATAAGGGCAAATACTGATAAGGTACTAAAATATAGATTTACATTTGATAAAGATCCGGTTTAAAGCCCCTTGGCGCAGACTTTATGTTTTTATTCTCTAAATGCGTTGCTATGATTTTATTTTATCTTAGAAAAGAAAGATATCAAAAGTTGACAATTCTTAATGCTGTTTTTTCTGAGGAGAAATGTAAGTAAAAAATTCAAATCATGTATATCGAGATGCATGGTTTGTAGATATAAATGAAAATAAATCGAATATAAATAATAAGTTTAAGATCTTTTTTCGCTTTTAGAAATTATTAACTTAACTCAGTGGCGCAGCAGCCCATGAAGGCCGAGTCCTAAAGTGCCCAGCTCAGTACAAGTGACCTTGGGCTCTGAGGTGCATGAGCAGATGTTCCGGTCAGGTGGTCAGTCTGACGCGTTTAGAAATTATTACTACGGTATTAATTACTCTAAAATGCAACACCATGAAGGAAAAGAGATATGAGAGAATGAATATTAAAGTAACCAAATTCAGTTACACTAGGGCTTTTATCAGCGGACCTTGTAATTTTGAGTCATGGTCAAGTGATGAGGATGACACCTTAGTTGGCCCCCAATCTCCAAACTTCCACACCACACCAACGGGAGGACGTTTGAGCCCTGAGAGATTTAACGTGCATCATCCACTTTACATGGTAGGGCTTCCGCGGCACTAAGCTCGAACTCATGACACGCTGGCCACGAGACCGTGACTTTGACCACTAGGTTACCACGGCCTTCAAGAGATATCACAGTCAAATTCAATGTAACAATATCACAAAATGCAGAAGGGAAACGATTGAAATAATAGCTCTATGCAGTTCGTTGAAAATTCATTGCGGTGTCGTAGGAATTTCAAATGATGAAGCTCCAATGATGCTTCAATGGTTCATTGGGTCATGACCACACACAACATAAAATTATATCACACTTTACACACATTTTACGTAAAAATCATAAATCTCCCGAGTTTGGCGACACTTTTAGAGAAAAGAAAAAAATGGGCCAGGATGGCATCCCATACATCTGCCGCCCGCAGATACAAACTTTCACACAAAGCTCACTGATGGAGCTTCTCTCTTTGAGAGACATTCACCGAATCCTATGGTGTGGCGTTCGGTTAGACTCGTTGCTACCTAGAATCTTAGAATATGCCTTGAGTTCGTTACAGCATTTTATGTAGCTGCAATGGATGGATGCATGCAACGGCATTTTAATGAATAAATTAATCTTGGAATGTGTCAGAGAGAGTCCATGCTTGTTACATATGTAGTCAAAGTTCCTCAGACGTCGCAGTGAGGGTGGAGGGGTATGATGGGCCAATTATTTGCTAGACATTGACCAGAAAAATAAGCTACTAGGACAGAATCTTGTGGTCAATGAAGAATAGATAAACGTTATGTGCCACTTGTAGTTTTGCATTTTCCTGTTGGATGGGTATGATTTGATTTTTTATAAATATCAAAAGCAACGTGTGGGCTAACCAAGACGGACCTCGTAATTTTAAACTGCAGTCAAATGACAAGTGCAACACTATTCTCCTAATTTTTACACCACGCCAATAGGAAGACTTCGAGACTCCATAAATACTGTGTGCTTCAGTCAATCAGTATGGCAGTTCTTTAGTGGTCGATTTAAGTAACCCGCGTGTCTTGACAACGCCGGCCACGAGTTCGCGACCATCACCACTCGGTTATCGTAGCCATTTGCCTTACTGGAACTTCCCCGCAGGTAAATATTGAAAATAAACATTGGTAAATATTGAATGCAAACAGCCATTTGCTCTTCCTTTATAATGATCTTGCATGTACTATTGCAAGTACATACATTTGCATATCTTATCAAAGTCTACGTATGGTGCAAATATCACATGTATGGATACTTCCTTCATGGTGTTGAATTTTGTTTAGAAATAGAGAATTCTAAATCTTTTTTTAAACATATAATATGCTATTTGCAGAAGGTCTCCGATTTTTGTAGATTTTATGGTTAAAGGTTAAGTCTATATTATTTATATCATACTGTCATAGATAGCTTTTTTGCAATAAGCACATAAAGGAAGTTTTCAGTATTTTTTAAAAAATTTGTGAATAGTTCATAAGAATATTTTTCCAATAAAGAGCATATTTTTCAAATACGGAGGGCAGAAGTAAAATATACACAGTGAGTTACAAAACTTTTTTCAAGAAAAAAAAATTACTATTCGACAAACTTTTGTAATATTTTTAAAGCAAGCGCCATATTCTACTTAATGAAGTGTAAATTATTTACACGCAAATACATTTCACTGAAAATAAACGTTTCAAAAACAATTTTCGTGTTGTTTCGTTACATAACTCGATTCTGAAAAAACATTTCTGAAGCCGTTTCGCACGAGAGTCAAAAATATGCATATGCATTGAAAAATAGATATTGAAACGGAAAACACTACATTGTTGCCACGAAACACAACAAAAAACGCAAAAAATCCCATATCCAACTATAAAATCTAACCTAAAAAGAATTCAAAAATTTGTGAAAAAATAATAAAATACTTAAAAAATAAACTATAATATTATTGATAAGGTACATAATGTTATGAGATTCTTATCACAAAAACAAAAAGATAGAAATAACACCCGATTAGAATACTATAATAAAACTTAAAATTCCTTCTTGAATTATCATTGTAGCGTTTTCAATTAAAAATGGCCACGGATACGTAGTGGTCATGGTGATGGACTCGTGTCATGAGTTCGAACTCTAGAACAACTGGAGATCCGCCGTGTAGAGTAGCTCAGGTGTGGAAATTCGGTGAAGGAGGTGCCACCTCAGGTGTAGTTCTGGTCACTTGACCATTGTTTAAAATTACAAAATCCATCGCCAATAACTCTCGAGTTGCTTTACAGTGCAACTTTAATAAAACACTTACTCAAAAGAATTCCATATCGCAAAAAATACATATAATATATTTCCCGCATTACATTTGACAGAATCCAGAGAACTAAGAGTTAAATTTATCATGAAGCTGAGAAAGTCTCAATTAGGGATTGCAATACCGGTAAACCGGGGTACCGAATACCAGTATTTTGAACCATTTGTACAATTTTGTAATACCGAAATTCACAAGTTTAAATACTGTTTTTTCGGTATTTACTAGAAATTTCACAACACGTTCAGAGATCGCCAACATAGTAAAATAGTATACGTTTTTGTTTTTTTGTCTCCCAAACGGGCGAAATCATTTAGACTGTGAATCGTACAATCAAGATATGTGATAAAATATGTGAATTATCCAAGGAGGTGGACCAAAACTATCCTATTGTAGCTCAGAGCGGTACTGCACCCGCGCAGGATTCGTTGTCTGATATTCGTATCTGTGAAAACAATGTTGTAGTTGGGAAGAAAGTGAGTAATATTTCGATATTTTTCAAATTGGTGAGTTTGTTACTCACATTGTATTTAGATATCATACTTTAGGGTTCAGATTTATTATATATATACTCATATATAATAACCCATAATAATGAATAAGAATAACTTTAAAGAACATACAAAATCAGTTGATAATGCTTCGGTTTGGTTTCATTATTTATATGACGAAAACCACGAAGCACAGACTGAATAGAGATATTTACACTTTTTTTGTGATTTAAATAAATAAGATGTTCCTTTTTTTTTTTTTTTATATTTTTTTTTTTTTTTTTTTTTTTTTTTCTTTTCTGACACTTGTTATCAGGCTAGTATGTGAGAAACTGAATAATCAGCAGACATGATTCACTCTAATTATTTTATTGTCACCAAAATATCAAGCAGACACAATAACAATCTAATTAAGATAACAGATTAGACAGTAGAGCGCGGTGGTGAGACTCAATAGCCTGGGATAATAATATAGACCCTCAACTTATTCCACGATAGCTTAAACACGCTCAGTATAAACTATGTCGCACACTAATAAGCTAACTTCTATTTAAATAAGGATCACGATACCTGTACTTTTATGAAGTCAAGTCCTACACTTGAACCTTGAAGGTGATCCTTATCTGGATTTAATCACCGTCGATTGATCCACTCTCAGTAATCTTCCATTGATAAACTCCAAATGCACTTAATCATTTCACGATCCTTCACTCTCCAACTAACTGCCAACTAACCCTCAAACTCGCGAATACAGAATTTATATAATATACTTAATTTGCATAATCACGCTTTCCTTACTCGGTGAAAGTTGGTTGATACTATTGTTTCCCCAGAAGAATCCCAAAGGGGTTAGTAGAGCCACGTATAGATCCGTCACATATTTACACTCTGTAATAAAACTGGCAAATAAAACAAAAACAAAAAACCACCTGTGTTTTCTTTCTTTTTCTAAAATTTTTACTACCGGTATTAAAACCGGTATCCCAGTATTTCGACCAAAAAATACCGAATATCGGTATTGAACTTTTAGTCCGATATTGCAATCCCTAGTCTCAATAAACAAATTAACAGATTTTCAATACAAAAACGTTGAAACGACAGAGGTAAAAGTATCTAACAAGCAGTAGGATCGAACATGGTGAATTTTTAAAACTTGTAACGTCACAACGACTCAATTTTTGATGAAGCCCGCAAATGAAAATTGGTTATTCTGTCATATTTTAGGGAAGAAAAAAATAAGCTGCGTCACGTTTTAAAATAACTAGATTATACGCAATACTAATTTTATTACCTTCAAATAAGAAGTATAAATGGGTGGTTGTAATAAATTTTAAATGATGCAGAGTTTTCCTTATGACTTTGGGAGAGGATGGGTAATTATTAACGTTAAGAAGAGTTACTTAAAGTTCCTTGCTTTAACAACACACTTATAAACATATACAAGACAATTTTCATCAGATATATATAGAGAGAGAAAGTTAAGGTATCCGATTTGTTTAGTACATTTTAAGAAAATTATGCTAAAATTAAGAAGAGAAAAATAAATTATTCTTACTAAAATGGGGAAAAAATGGGTAAAAATTGACAAAAAAATATCATAAACGGGACCCATTCTGTACCAAAACTTTATGAACAAATTTTCAATTCTGATGTGTTGCTATGTTATTCGTTTTCGAAATGACCATCAGGACACACACACACACACACACACACACACATGAGATGTTTTAATTTTTTTCAAAAACTAGAGCACTTTATCTTAGTGATTATATGAAACTGCTTAAGAACCAGTGTCGCCCATCCGGTATAGTGGTTAGCGACGCTGGCTGCTGTGCCGTAGGGCCTGGGTTCGAATCCCGGAGAAGGAATGGATGTTTGTAAATGTATAGTGTCTCCTCACGGCATGAGGGTACTCTAAATAACCGTCGAGCCGCAAGTCCTCTCGTGTGGTTGGTGGAAGGGGAGGAGAGGTGGGAAACCCCTGACCACTCCCAGGGTGTTCTCCCTCAAAATTGGGGGTGGAACCGAGCTAAAACGTACTGTCACCTGCATGGTGCTCAAAGCTACGGCTAACGACAGGCGTACAATATAGCCCGATGTCATGATAAATTTCGTGGGCCTCGATCTGACTACGTCAGACAGGTGGTATTAGCAACAACAACAACAAAAAAACCAGTGATTATATTAACATAATGGACTGTAAATTTTGTACTAAAATAGTGATTGATGAATCTGAAAGGTTAGACACACTTCTACTATTATAAAGAACATACACAAAAAATTTCAGTTAATTATTTTCAAAACTTTTTGAGCAATCACTGGCACCGTTTGAACATTTTCAAAATAACACATTTTGAGTGAAATGCATTTTAAAGTGTGTCATCGTGATTAAAGTAATGGCATATCTGCTTTTACTAAATCACTTGTAGTTTTTGTTCTAGGGAACGGAAAATAATAAACTTGGTATTTTTATAAAGCTAATAAGATGGCCTATAAAATAAATCATAAGAAATTTTTGTCAATTTTTGGAAAAACTCACAATTTTAGGGTAGTCAGATACCTTAAATGGAAAGAAATTTCATGTTTTATCTCATGATATGTTGAAAATGGTGATTTTTATATTTAGTAAGTCCAAGTAATTTTGTATTATCATTTCAACATAATTTTGAACCAACCGTCTTAGGTCTAATTATCCCTTAAATATTGATCTACGTACAGTAAAATACATTTAACGCGAAAAAGCTTAAGACGAAATATCGGTTAACACGAAATGCTACAACGGTCCCGATAAACTACTGTGTATTTTCAAGCATTTTTTTTTACTTTTCATGAAATGAAAATAGCTTAACACGAAAAGATTACCCACTGGGAACGAACAAAATACGGATAACACCAGCCAAATAGGTGAAATTTAAAAGGGGAGGGAAATGAAAGAGAGGTTTCACATGTTTGTAAAAAGGAAGCTAACTTTGCTATGAAATAGCCTCGAAATCACATGTGACAAGAGCCAATTTTGTTTTTCTCAGCTATACTTTCACCCCCCCCCCCCCCCATCCCTAAAAACGCCGCACAAAAGCATACACAGAAATTTTATTTGCTGCACTTGGATTGAATCTCATTGGAGTTCTGTCTAGTTCATCCTTTATTTTTTCTCTCAATATCTTCTACGAATAATAAGATACTACGGTAAAAATCAGTTATAATACAAAACTGAGGGGACGGAAATATTTTTTCGTTTGAAAAGAATTTCGTGTTAAAGGATATTGCGAAAAAAAAACCCATCCATTTTTTATTTCTAATGGGCTGTGGATTGGTGTTTTACCATTGCAGACTTATTACATTCCCCGGAAGCTGGTGTCTCTTTTTAGTGTTGGCATCCTATAGGCGGATACCAATCGTCGCGGGTACTTTTAACAGCCAGTTTCCTTTCTAGAGGGAGGCAATTGAGTTCTGAAGATGCGGACCTGTACTAGGATTTAATTTTGCTGAGAGCACCCAAGCCAAATAGACACTCTAGGTATCTTTTACATGCCGTATAATCATACGACATGGCCGCTTTCTCTTTTCTGCATCATTAAAATCCACCGACTTGGGCCGGAGTCGAACCCACAACCTTAGGTGCAGAAGGCTAGCGACAAACCAACCACGCCCCCCAGCCGGCGTAAAAAAAGAAGTTTATTAGAAAACATTTTATTTACAATAGATGTGTATATATGCCTGTATTTAATAAAAGTCAATGAAACAAACATTCACAAGAGCTTAATGAAATTTAAAATAAAATTTTCAAGTCCCTTGAAAGTGAAAACACTTATTCAGCTTTTGGGAAATAATCTGATATTTTTCTTTGCATTGTCTTTTTTAGCATCAAATTGCTCCATGTCATCCTTTTTTTCTATTTATTTTACCATTGGAATTCTTTTTTAATACGCTCATATTTTTCATGATGTTTCTCATTTCAGATGAGGTGGGAAGAGGAATTGCATTATTCATTTCATTTTCGCCCACCGAATCTTCACCAATAATATTTTTTGAGATTTGAAAAACTTCAAAATGTTTTTGTCTGCCATCATTGGGGCTGTACACCCATTATAACCATCTACTTCAACGAATTATTCCGTTGATACAATAGGGAAGTCCATTCCGTCTGGTGTTTTCCGTATTTTGTTCATTTGCAGAAGGGAAATCTTTCCGTGTTAAGCGATTTTTGTTTCGTGTTAAGAGATGAAAATGCATGAAAACACGTAGTAGTTTGTCGGGACCATTGTTTTATTTCGTGTCAATCGATATTTCGCCTTAACGTATTTTACTGTATATTGCTATGGAAATTTTAGATTTCGTTTCTTTCTTTACTGAAATGATATTATCGCTAGAAATATCGCTTATTGGCATAAAAAAATATTCTTCATAATTCTAAGTAAGTAGAAAAGACATTTAGAAAAATAATTGATCGTCAAATGCCGTCAAGTTTACCAAATCCGGCGTCAAAAAATAAATGCATCTAGAAAACTCCAGAAGATTCCAAGATGATTATTTTCTGAGAAACATTGAGAAGCTTCAAGAAGATTCTAAGTTAAAATGGACAATATACAGTGAATCAACATGTTTTATTTGCCATTTGCGATATTGTGATTAAATACTTGCGTGATTTTTGAATATGAGCTTTTGTGTGCGGATTTATAAAGGAGTAAAAATGAACTTAAAATAACTGTGCCTCCGTAGAACCAAACAAAATCTTTTTTAACGAAGAATAAAGTAGGTACTTTCGTGTTATCGCAACCTATTGGCGACATTATATGAAACGAAGCACAAGGTTGCCTATTCAGCGCTTACGACTCATAGGAAATCTGGGTTGCCAACTTGGCAAGATATTAACAGAGGTGGCGATTGTTGAGATATTACGTAAGTATCGTAAAATAAACACGAAACTCACACCTGCTTTAAATATTTTTAATATGTCAAACAAAGGTAGAAAGTTACCTTTGTATAGTAAACCTTTACAATCAAAAATCCGATTTCTCAACGAATGGAAAATAACACTTCAGAAGAGAGTTTTAATGCGAAAATATTTACTTTCAAACTTCGTAATCAGTAGTTCTGGAAATAGCTATACGTTTATGCTATTAGCTTCAAGCGGCGCAATATTTACTTTCATTATATCGTTTTATGACTTCGTCGATAAAGTTACAGTTTATAGTTTTACATGAAATTTTCCGAGGTTATTCAGTTAGCAAAATACATTATTGCAAAAGTATTTTAGCTGCAGTAGTGTTAAATACACGGAAAATTCATTTTTTAAGACGTTTTGCTGCTGATTTTGATGCGTTTAATATAAAAGAATTTGCAGTAAATATTGCGAAATATACAAACATTTCCTTTGAATTATTTCTTAATTGTTTTAAGGTTAAAATCAGTAAGTTAAAAAAATCGCGGGAGAAATTCACGAAGAAATCAGACAGAGAACTCAATTGCTCTTTCATTTAATCGAGTGTGTTTACAATTCTTAGTTTAGGAGAGAAAATAACAAAAGAGGAATTTTCTGCCTGAAAGAAACAAATGCACTATACGGAAGAGGGGGAAAGACAACAAGTGGTAACTACCATTTATTCCAATTCAGTGTTTCTCAACCAAAGCAAGTCCATCGTGAATGATCTGGACCACAACGAATAGAACCTTAGGGAAGGGGGACCATAAAAACATAGTATTTTGAGGGTTCGTAATATGAATTTTAAGGGATTCATGATAAAATATCAATCAAATAACTTCATAACAGTTTTAAGCTGTCATTGGAAAGCCCACAAAAATTGATGGACACTTCTTTATGAAAAATTGAAAACCAAGAGATAAATTCTGTCCTTACAAAAAATTCTAGAAAAATTCATAAATTGACCAGTTAATCTAATCATACACTGATGTAAGCAAAATATTTAAATTTCTTGAATTGACAAGTCAACTGTGACTAAAAGGTGGCAAATAAAAGCAATACAAAAGCACGGACTTCATAGCCTTTGCTTTCTAAGCCTCGTACTATTTATTCATTTGGCGAGCTGCCAGAATAATTTTAAGTAATATTCTAATTTAATTTTTAAGTTTAAGAACTAAATTAATTGTTAATTAATTTTCGACAGTTTTTTAACTTTTTAATATTTGATGGATTTCTGATCTGAAGTCTACTCAGATTCCACATTGGTGACCGAGAAATGATCCCATAATGAAAAATCGATATCATTGAATTAAAATTTATTGGTTGTGTAATTCAATGGTATTGTTCTAGGGAACACTATATTTCTAAAAACACGTACTAGCAGTGGTGTGGCGCCCTCTATGGTAAACGCGTTACTTTTTTTTGCATAATTTTATTTGAAGTGAGTTTCAAGTCACTAAAGCTGAACTAACTGAAAAATAAATTGTAAAGCCGGTTTTTGTAGTAATTAGTTAAAGTTATGTGTCTAATAAAAGTTTAATACCTTGGAAAAGAAAACTTCTTGTTGTCATTTCATGAGAGTTTTCTCATTTAAATCAACAGCAATCATGGTTTGAAGAAACAGACAAGTGGCAAGCACCATAGTGAGCAACTGAGTTCTCTTCGAAAAATAAAATAGAAAAAATATTAATCTTCAATCTCCGTTTTTTGACTTATGATACTTTAATTTTTATTCACCATTTTCTCCTCAATATTCACTACTACTCAAAATGCTTGAAATTGAAGAGAATTGCCCCAATAGAAAGTATACTGCATTTGCGTATGTGAGGAGTACGAGTGCCATGCCTAATACTAAGATTCAAGGGCTCTATGAGAAAAAAAAATTGGGAACCTTTGTTATAAGCCAATATCCAGAATCTCATTGTACAGTTACCAACGTCAGTGACTATACAATTAAAGTGTAATACCTACTCTTTGTGAACCAAACTCAATTTCTCGAGGGATTTATTTCTATATTCTAATTCTTTATTTTTCCTCTCGATTTAGTTTTTCCCGTTGGCGTACAGCTCAAGTGTCGCCCTCGTCACTCGAACGTGGTTCAAAATTACGAGATCCGTAGCCAATTGTCCTCGTATTGCTTTATAGCGTGATTAAAAACACTCTCTCGACTCGACTGCTTAGAGATTAATTTTACAAAGGAAAACGCAGTTCACTTCAGTTCTTATATTTGCATAATGTTCGAGAAATGAACATAAACTCGGGAGGAAACGAGCTAGAATCTATAAGGCAGAACAAAATCATAAGGAATAATGTAATAAAATAAAAGGGAACTTCACAGAATTATATTACATGTTTTTAAGCTCTAAAATGGATGACAGATTCAGTAGGAAAAAAATAGATTCCGGTGTATCTTGGGAAAAGATTCTTTTAAAACTATTTTTCAAGAAATAATCAATTTTTCTTTTAAAAAAAAGCCCTATGTCTCTAAAAAGTAAAATTAACCCAAAGAAATAGAGAGCCAACAAAACATATTAAAGAGATTAATTTCCTGTACAATTAAAAGTATCAAAACTTTTCTGAACTTTTATTGCAGAAAAAAAGAAAAGAAGGTTTGTTTGAAAAATCGTCTGGGAAGAAAATTATACAGTCCACTTCCCCCTTTTTTTATCCAGTTTTTACAGAACGATTTTCTTTTCAAAAAATCCCAGAAAGGCATTCCAAAGTCGAAACGGATTCTACAGATTTTATTTTAATCTGCAGCAGCCTTTTTTCTCACTTTTATTTTGAATTTTATGTACCGTCTCATTTATGATATTTATAGATTAAAAAATGCAACTATCTCCGCTTATCAACGAAATTGCTTTTTCCCTCTCTACAGGCTGAAAATAAAAATACCAAATCGTAATAGACTATGAAAAAACGCCTTCTTTTTCAAAGGGATGAACAAAAGTATTTATATTTTCATGTTTAATGTATTATTGAAGAATTTAATGGATGTTTTAGTAGATTAAAGAGAATGGAATGCTTTGCTCTGCTAAAATTTTAAGCAGAAAATATTTTCTGTTTTATACAGTTCTTTCAATTCCCTATTTAAAATCCTGCTAGCAGTATGTGTTATTTTTCTATTGTTCATTCTTTCCAAAATTTAATTTCGTTTTTATTATAATATAAGAATTAATAACAGAATATCTCATGAAATCCAGAATTAATTATACCTTTGTAAGGAATTTATATTCCTTCTCTCTAACCTGGCTAGATGTGTGGGAGGAATTAAATGATCAGACGACATGATGAACTTCAATTGTTTATTTGTCACAATATTCAACACAGACACAATAATACTCTAAGTAAGATAAGTTTGATCAACTAGAGGACTAAGGTGAGACAAGATAGTGTGGGGATAATATATACGCTCATTCAAATATATTCCTACGATAACTTATACAAAGCTTGTTTTAAGAAGTGCACTCATAATTTAACTCTCTAACTTCTATTTGAAATAAGAGCACAGTACCTGAACTCTTGCAATCCTTTAATCTTTTAGACGTGGCCTTAAACATTTCTCCAATAGTTGACTTAAGCACTTCTTCGAGATTCCAACTTCACACGCTGTACACTGTTTACGTATACGTATTACTGTCGATTTACTTGCCTCTCATCTATTCACTTCACATCCAAGCTATCCTCACTTCACTTCCAATGTATCCTCACTTCACTAACACTCAAAATTCGCGAATACAGAATACATATATTAAACTTAATTTGCATAATCACGTTTTCTTGTCCAGTGAAAGTTAGTTGAAAGAATGCTGGCCCTAAAGGAATCCCCAAGGTTAGTGAAAGGACGCGTATAGAGCCTTGCACCTTGCAAATAAGGTTTTCTATGGACTGAGGAGTTTTTTTTAATCTAAATTTCTTTCAAGAAACACAAGTTTTTCAATTTACAAAACTCTTTTTAGACCAGTTCTGACCTATGCATCTGAGACCTGGACAATGACAAAATTGGAAGAAAATCGAATGGCATCTTTCGTGAGAAAAATACTTCGAAGTATACTTGGAGGTGTAAACGAAAATAATAGCTGGAGAGGAAGATGCAATTTTGAATTATGTAGAGTTTATAAACAACTTGACATAACTAAATACATAAAAATAAATAGAATGAAATGTATATGTATAATTCGAATGCAAGATGATGATGTTGTCAAAAAGATATTGTAGTTCAAAATCACTGGGATTCGGAAGCGTGGAAAACCAAGACTGAGATGGGCACAGACTCAGTGGAATCAGACTTAAGGATTATAAACGGAAAAACTTGGAGAACGAAGGTAAATCAGAGGTCGCTGTGGAGGAAATTTCAAAAGAAGGCACTGACCCACAAGGGACTGTCGTGTCGGATATGATGATGATGATGATAATAATTATATAAGAATAATACGTATAAAGAGCTTGTCATTTTTATAATAAGTTATTAATTCCGGACTGTGGATTTTTATATCTACAATAAAAAATGTTCCATTAGATCTCCCATTCCCATCTCCTAGAAAAATTATGCGAAAAGCAATGCTTTCTTTTAAAAATTATTTTTTATAAATATAAAAGCAAAATTCAATATCATTCATTACTTTAAACATCAAATAAGAATTAAACTCCATTTTTTTAAAACGATTTTCATTAAAAACACAGAGCCGGTTGTGAACCCTTAGAAACTGGCATAATTAAAATAGTAATCGCATACCGATATCTGTAAGTTTTAGAAAAAATTATCAGAAATAGAAGATTTAAAAAAAAATTTATGTATCTGAAGCATTTTATTAAAAAAATGGCGAAAAAGACCTTTTTTTTTTAAAAAAAAAAGATATACTAAAGTATGCTCATAGTCAGGTTTAAGACTGATCCAACTGATTTTTTTTCGTTTTACTTAATGACATTGTTTAGTTACCTTATTGAAGTACTAGACTCATAAATAAAGTTTTTTTTACTAGTTTAAGAACAAATGTGAAAAACATTGTGAATAAATGAAAAATAAATTATAGTTTAAAAAAGCTAAAAAACATGCTTTATAGTGAATCGAACTAAACAGTAAAAAATAATTCTTAATAAAAGAAAAAATGATTAACGAGAAAATTAATGTCATTGTGGTAAAAGAGTGGGGTGCTTGATATCAATTGTTATAATTTCTTTTACTAGTTCTATTCCGAAATGCTTAGTGTAAAAATGTGGTACAAAGCACCCCATGCTTTTACCACAATGAACAATTAATTTTCTCGTTAATGTTTATTTTATTCTTATATTAAGAATTATTTTTTACTGTTTAGTTCGATTCACTATAAAGCGCGTTTTTCAGTTTTTTTTAAACTATAATTTATTTTTCATTTTTAAGTTCAATCTGCAATAAAAGCGTTTGCGTTTCAGGGTTGTAATTTAATCTTATAGTCTAAAACCTGGAATTAGTCGCAAATCTGGAAATGGGATCTGGAATTAGTCACCAAATTTGGAAAAGGGAAATCGTTAATCCTGATGATTCTGATTAGTACAATGGAACAAAAGCAACAGTTATTGCATGGTCATCGGTCTTTGATAAGTGTACACAATTTCGAATTAATCTGACTTTTTAAAGAAGGTAAAAATAGAGTTCAAAGATTCCGTTACATACAGGAGAAGCTTAATAAAAGCGTGTTAAAAAGAGCCAATAATTTCGAAATTATTAACTAGTAAAGAGATTGTAACATAACACAGTTGCAATATGAAAAAAAAAAAACGGTTTAGAAAATAAATTTGAAAATTTTGTAGCAATCATTTTTGAAAAATTGGATCTTATAAGTGTCCGTTTTTATTACTATATCTTGTATATTATACTTGTTAATATTGTTTTCGTTTGTGTTTGGGTTTTTTTTCCCTTCTAATTTAGAATTATATGTTTACTTTTTGGTTAACATGTTTTGGTATGTTGACATAGGTTTTACCAAATTTACCGATCGTTTAAAAAATTTTAAGACGATTTCATACTTATAAGCTTTTAACTGCCATACAGAGGGGCAGATGCGCGTTAAATATATCGAGGATTATCGCAACGTGTATTATTCGGATTCTTCTACTAATCCTCACGGAGAAACCATTTTTTAACTGTAATTTTAGTTTAAAAACCGCTTTCCATAGTGATTACTTGATTTTATGCAAATGTAACTACTATTTAAACCCTGACGTTGGGTATGTGAATTTAATAGTTAATCATTGAGATCGTTAATAGTGAATCCAGAAGGTGAAAGAAAAGGTGAATTGCGACTGAGAGGTCGAGCATCCTGAAATTAATATTCGTCGAAGAACCCACCAGGAATTGTGAAAGTAAATATCATTGGAGCTGACCGAGCTATCGAGGTTCGAGAAGGATCGTCACAAGGAGCTCCAACTGAAACTAAGTAATTTTCAATGATCTTATATGTCAGATTAAGTGTTAGGATTTCAGATTGATCCCAAAGTTTAGCTATAAAGTTGTATATTTTCATAAAGTGTTAAAGATAGAATAAGAGTAGCTATTTTTAAGATCACGTCTGCTTCTCCAGAGCCCTCTCACACCCGCGACCGTCCCACCGCGATAAATCAAAGTGTTCATATTTGGAGAGGAGAATCCTAGCTTAAATGTCATCCTCGTCACTTGACCGTCGAATCAAAATTGCCAGATCCATCCCCAGTAGAGATCGTGTTGCTTCAAAGTGTAACATTGATAAACAATTAATTCGGGCTTTTAAGCAACACAAAACCATTGGCGCAACGTACACCCCGCCATCGCGGGGGTAGGATTCTAAAAGGCCCAAAGCCTATGTTTTGTCATGGTTTTTCAATCATTTTTAAGATTTGGCTTAGGACCCAAAACCTGGCATTGCAGGGGACCCTAATATTCTTCATTACGCCACTGCACAAACGCCACGCCACATGGTGGCTATGATTAATTAATAACGAATAAGTCACGATTATTCTATTTTTCTTTTCAATAAACAACAAGAATTACTTTTTATAATTCAAACAAATTAATATACACATAAATTAATATACCAAAAGATAGTAAAATATAAGTTTGTTCAAAAGTAAAATATGAGATGTCACAAATTTAAATAGTAACTAATGTGCGGTTAGTGACGCTGACTGCTGTGCCGTAGGGCCTGGGTTCGTATCCCGGAGAAGGAATGGATGTTTGTAAATGTATAGTCTCTCTCTCTCTCTCTCTCCTCTCACGGCATGAGGGTACTCTAAATAACCGTCGAGCCGCAAATCCTCTCGTGAGGTTGGTGGAAGGGAAAGAGAGGTGGGAGGTCCCTGACCACTCCCAGGGTGTTCTCCCACTAAATTGGGGTGGAACTAAGCCTATTCCTAATGTAACCTGTTTGGTGTTCAAAGCTACGGATAACGACAGACGTACACCTGGGCCTTTACCACGATGAATTTCGTGGGCTTTGATCTGATGTTACTGTCGATCACACACAAATGCATAAGAATATAACAACAACAACAACAAATAGTAACTTAATCTAATTCTAGTGTACACAAGTCTAGCATATTATATTAAATCCAACGTCGCTATTTACATACTACGTAAAGTGCAATATATATATGTAGCGTCTTCTACTCATTACGTGAAATTCAATTCATTCAATTCTTCCGTATCTATCTCTACCCTCGAATAGTTACGAGAAGATTCATATAAGAAATACTGGAAATGCTATTCACTTAAATTATTGATTTATTTGCATAAACTAACTTCAGGAAAGGAAGATAGACTATTCGGGAAAAAGAAGGAAGAATTGATTAAACAGAATAAGTCAATATAAACAATGTCATAAAAATAAGACAAAACTTCACATCATTATAAATACTCCATAATTTATTGGAAATACTTGAAAACTTCAAAACACACACACACACACACAATTCCCGTATTACAATGATTTATCAATTTAAACAGAATATTTACTTGTACACCCAATTATAAATAATAAACATTATTGGAAAAATTGAGTTTTCTACTCAGTATTTTCAGTGATTTAAACAATATTGGTAAAAGCATCTTTAATCTGACCTAAAAATCGTTAATTTGACTTTTGAAATGACTTACAGAAACAAAACAAACATATAAAAAATTTAACAAAGAGTGCTAAAGCATGTTTAATCTGCCGAAGTCCTTTTTACTGGCAAAATATAGAAATCTGGAATCTTCTTGTACTATGTAAGGGATTCGAATTGAACATAATAATAATAGAATATTTTAAAGCAATAATGAACAAAATGTAAAGCGGAATACGGTGAAATGAAAAGCCACATCAACATTAATACAGTAAAATTTAATCGTGTGCAAAATTTTTAAGTTTTGCACTGAGGTAGAACATATTAATTGAAATCACAATTAAAACACTTTTAAAAATACCTATTTTAAATTAACATAGAAAGGAATTATAAAGTAATAATAAATAAGCTCTCTCATCTTAAGAAAATTATTTCCCTAGAGTTTTTTCTTCCTGTTTTTGAATCTCTAAGGACTTCATGAGTTAATTTCAATTAACTTTTCGCTCTTTTATTCATGAAATGTGTATTAATATGCGAGACGCAGAATGTACTCACTTTTTGAATGCTAGTGCGAATAAGTTAAATCATTCATTTGCGCCAAATGGGTGTTTAGGGGGACGTATGCAAAATATTTAATGTCTTCAATGTCAGTACGTTTTTATACTCCGAAATTTCAGCTTTTACTTGACAATTTTTTCAAAATTTAAAGGTAATCCTTTTATACATTTAAAATAAAATTTGAAATTTCCGATATATACACAAAGGTTACATATAAAAGTATTCGATTTTTAATTTTCCCTCCTACAGTAATAATGCTGCGGGGGTGACGCCATTTTGCACATTTGAAAGAAACAGCACAATGCACGTGCTTGAAAATTTTTTTTCCGCTGCCTTCCTGGCTACCGAGTGAGGTACAGTTATAAGTATTCGTTGGACTTCTCTTATTTTACTCAAGATGAGTGAACGATCTAAGCAAAGACACTACATCAAATTTCGTAAAAAAATACTTGGTGATTCTCTAAGTAAAACAATTTGTAAGATTCAGCAAGTGTTTGGAGACGATGCTATGAGGGGTAACACAAAGGAAGAACTGGCTCCACAGATTCGAAAACGGCAGCATATCAGTGGCGAGTAGCTAGCGTTCTGGGTGGCCACAAAATGTTTGAAATTCAGCTGTTGTTCAGAGGGTGAAAATCTGGTAAAGAATGAACACAATTTGAACGTGCGAGAGACTTGCGTTTTTGGAGAGGTTGGAATCAATTAAGTTTCCATACATGCAATTTTACATTAAGATTTGAACCTGAGCAGATTGGCTGTGAAGTTTGTGCCCATACTTCTGTAGACCAGCGTTTCTCAAACTGAAGAGTGCGTTCCTAGGGGGGCGTGATAACTCTACGTGGGAGGGGGGCGAGCACATCGGAAAAAGTCCAAAATTAAAAAAAATATTTAAGAATATTATTAATTTACAGAAATGAGAGAAACAAAAAACTACATTCTGACAAAAAAAAAATAATACACATTTACACTGATATAATACAAATATAGTTACATCAGTACTGCACAATATGTTTGATAATTAATTTAACAATACTAAGTTTAAAACCAGTTTAATAATTACCAGTGACTCCATGGGCTTGTCATATTTAACATTATATACAATACTAAATACTTATCTTGATAATTTGAACGGTTAATAATTAAAGTCGTATTGTGGCTTTGCATCAAAGTATATTATTATTGAATTAAATACATTGTTATATTCGGAGAGAAGCGTGATAAAAATTATGATTGAAAACTGGGTCGCAAATATTGAACGTTTGAGAAGTACCGTTGTAGACAGAACAGAAAGAACTCCATCTTCTTGGTGAAACAGGGAATTCTAGGAGTTCTCCAACCTCTCTACTCTCAAGACATGGATCCTTGAGACTTGTTTGTTTTCAAAATTGAAGACCTCATTGAAAGAATTATGTTTTAAGCTTGAAAAGAGAGATAATGCAGAACGAGACGGCGGTGGATGAACAAACACCATTCCAAAATAAAAATCCCAGAAGTGCATTCAGTAGTGGAAGAATTAATAATATTAGTGTGTGGAAGCACAAGAATGCTGGAAATATTTATACATTTTACCTTCCTTTTAAAGTAATTTTCTAAACAAAAACTGAAAATAACTGAAATGTTAACCCGGGAGAAGCCGCGCACTCCGTACTAACATTAGTGGTCGCGCGGAGTGACGGAGACACCCCAAATTTTTTTTATATAATTGCTTTTATTGTATACAATAAAAGTAGTAATTTCAGTGAATAATTTATTTAAAAGAACGTATACTTACCTACCTTTAAAGACTTTTATATTTTTGTTTGATAATTTAAGAAAAAATCCAATCAAACTAAACTAAAATGTTTCAAGTATGCGTGACTTTAATAAATCACAGACACTTTCCACTAACATCACAGGAATGATATTTGCAGTCAAAACTGTCATATTTTGTTCAAGTTACTGTAGCTTTATTGTCCTTTGATGATCGACAAATAGAATGTTGAAATTTTAATTGCTTGTGACTTTTTCACAGGGCGCAGTGTGTCTTGTTGCAAACTTGTGGCTTTATACCTTTCTTGATGGAGTTTTTCTGCTGAATTGAAAATTTCATTTGGACTCATGCGTTTCATGTTCATAACTTTTCTCAAATTTACTTTCGCCATCATGATTAATATCCATTATTTCATCAAGTTTGTGATGGATCTATACGCGGTTCTACTAATCCCTTCCATGACTCTTTTAGGAAAATATTTATTTCAACCAACTTTCACCGAGTAAGGACGCGTGATTATGTAAATGAAGTATATTATATAAATTCTGGTTTCGCGAGTTTTAGGGTTGACACGTTGAATTCGGTGAGTAGGAGTTAACATAAAGTCTGCGAGTTAGTTTGTTAGTTGGAGATTGAAAGGTAGTGGAATTAGTTAGAGGTCTTGGAGTTGTCCAGGAAAAAGATTACAGAGCGTGGATCCGACGACATTGATCAAGCCGAGAGAGAGCACCTGCAAGTTTCCAGTGTAGGATCTGAGGCATAAAAAGTACAGGTATCGTGAGCTTGATTAAGTAGAAGTTAGCTTATTGGTGTGCGACGTAGTTATACTTGAGTGTATTTAAGCTGTCTTAGGTTCAGTTGAGGGTCTGTAGTAGTATTATAGAATATCACCCCCGCGCTCTAATATATAATAATCTACCTAAAAAAAGATTTGTTTTGTGTCTGATTTATGTTTGGAATTAATAAATTGATTAGATTGAAATCATGTCTGTGGGGTTTCTCCCACACCTCTAGCCGGGTTTACAGGTAGACAATAGGGTTCAGAGTCGAGCAGGAACCGATCGCTATCACAAGTTCTTCCCTTGCTTGATCAGTAACTTTATCCAATAGAGATCGCAGATGCCCATTTCTTTTTTTATATTCTGTTCATTTACGTGTATAAACCATAATGAGTCGTACAACACAACAATCAAAACCCCTTAATGGTTCACAGGCGGAAAATGCAGCCAGTTAATAGAAAATATTTTGGAAAAAATGTAGTCGTGCGCGGAACAAAGTCACCCCAAGTAGTTTAAGATTGTAGCAAATGGTTGCCATTCTTAAAAAAAAGGAATAAAGCGACAAAAACATTTTAGTTCCCTTGAAGAATGTCATATAGGAGGATACTGACAAGGTCATTGGTAACAAAATTAAGGATTTTTCCAAAATTAAGGATTTCGTAAGCCTGAGGAGACTCTGTACCCCACGCGACCTTTCCCGGGTAAAAAAAATTGCTAATTTCTGAATAATTTCTTATAACCTCTCGATTGAACTATTCCCAACAATTAATTGACAATCACAGGCTGTCGTAGAAAATAATGAACTACAGCAGGGGTGGGCAGACTTTTTCGGGGTACGAGCTACTTCTAATTTTTTCAAGGTGTTGCGGTCCACTCAGTGGCGTAGATGTAGTGAACTAAAAGAAAGACGGACAGACGGACCTCTATTTTACAAATTTCTCTATTTCGCAAACTTTTCCTGGAACCAAGAACTTTTTAAGATTTTCTTCGTAAAATAGCCTCCAAATAGCGAAGTGCATTTTCTATTCAACGAAATTTTCTTTTATTATTCGATTTTTTTCCTCCGTGTTTTTTAAAATACCTTATTTACTCGAATCTAAACCACACTTTTTACCCAAAGTTAATGCTACCGAAAATCAGGCGCGGCTTAGAATCGAAGGGGGAAAGCATGTGTTGGATGGGGTATTTAGAGCAATTACAGCTTCATGCATGTATTTAAAAGTTTTCATACTGATAAAACAATATAATTCTTCACTTCTTATTAGTTTTTTTTTAAAATTGTATTAATTTCGTAAAATTGGATATCAATAAACAATTTTAGAGACTATTTTTTTATTTTCACAAAATCTTGAGAATTTGGGGTGCGGTTTAGATTTGAACAAATACGGTATTTCTAGACCTTCGTATGATGGAATGATTATTAGGTCTTAGAGAAGGCGGTCACCCCAAAATGTCTTGGCGGTCCACCGGTCGATCGCGATCGACTTAATGCCCGCTCCGGAATTACAGAAAACATATTTTTAAGCGAATCACTCCCGATACCATTTCATCCACTACGATCAATGGCCACTTACAGGACATACAATGACAAAACTTGTTTCATGACCTAAGCATTTAATCAAATATTTAAACAGCTTTGTTCTCATTCATTCCGTTTGAAAATAATAGGATGAGTGATGAATTGGTGGCTGTTTGCCATGAAGTTTTCAATGGATAGTGGAACACTATGTGTCTGAATTTTCAAAAGGAGGCGAATGGAACAGGCAACGTGGATAACATAAGCGTGAACATTGTATCAAGAGTTAAGAGTAATGTTAAAATTTAATTGGTGAGTTGATATAATTATTCATAGAAAACATTAAATAGCTTCATTCTTAACCGAGTCGTCAGGGATGCATTGTTTCTATTGAATCGTAAGTTCGAGTCCTGATGCTGTTGTACAGTGAGGTTATTACACATTAAGTGTGGAGAAGCTCAAATTTCTTAATTATTGTTTAAGGGTGTTTGGGCAGTTTATTTTATATTGCATTCATACACAATCCAACAATACATACAAGTGCAGTACAATATTGTAATATTGATCGGGGTTCGAGGATATTATGCAAATCAGTCGCAAAGAACAAGACAATCCTTCAGAAAATATGGAAGTTTATTGTTGAAAAACAAGCCTTGAAATACAGGATTAAACAGCAATTTTCGCAGAATAAATATGAGAAGGTCGTCACACCTTCAACAGCGCTCAGACACAACTATCAGTGTCTGAAATACATGTATGTAGAAGATTATTCACAAGACCTCTCGTTCTGTTAGAGCTAATAGCTAGTCGGTCAAAGCAAGACTACTAATCGCTAGTCAAAACAATACTAACTCAGTTTCGGTGAGCGTCTCCCTATTTATAGCTCTCGCGGATCCTTTGAGAAAGATCCGCTTGAGTCACAGGTCTTGATATTAGTAGATTTCTCCACAAATTTCCAGAAGAATGCATAGGGTTGCAAACTCTGCAAAAATTATCCCCAACTTAGTCAACATGTAATCAAAAGGGTCACCAAGTCGCCAACTTGGGCGTCAAAAATGATGCCAACTTGGCTCTATTGCCAAAATTTTGCCAAGTTCCCATTGAATGTAAGGGACGGCGCTGCTTGTGTGAATATTACAATTTTTACATAAAATTAATATAACATAGAATAATATAAACGTTTTGCATACCCAGATATAAATTATTTACACCATTTTAAGTATTCTGTACAAAATTCGTAACAATATTTTCTGATAAAACACTCGTCCTTTTTTCTTTTTTCATCCCTTTCTTGATAACTCGGCATTTTCACAAACTCGGCCAACCTTAGATTTACATTAGGTCGAGTGTTCGGGACTCCATTGTATCAGGACTTGAACTTATGACTCCACTGAAGCAATGCTAGCTTCCAGTTCGTGACTATGACCATTTGGCAACCCTAGACTCATTAGGATGTAAAAAACCTGAGCAAGGTAATGTATATCGTGTAAATACTTTAAAAATTCGTTAATTAAGGTAAAGTAAAGGAATGTAATATTTAAAGAAAAACGCAAGGAAGTGGATGCCTTTGATTTCACAGCCCGTCATTGCCTGAAGAGTTTTAAAGTAATTAACCGTCGATCCCCCTAATTAAATTTTCTTACTTCTCATTATAATCTAATTAAAATCTACATTATTTTTGTCGCAAAAGGAACGTTTTAATTCCGTGTTTCTCTTAAATCTTTCTTCCTTTTTAAACTTGGAAAATATCGCGTACAGATTTGAAACTCATTATATTTGCTAATGAGATGTTGATGATGCTTTCATTTTTCTTCTTTTGAAAAAAAAATAGCTTCTGGTAAGTGAAATAAGCTAAGTCGGTGGAAAACTAAAGCCGAGCGAATATTTAAGCTTCATTTCATCATTTTAGGCATTAATTAGTGACTTAAATGGAGACAGTTTAAATGAAAAATACTCACACGCAGAATGGTAAAATAAATTGCAGACAACATAAAAAAAACGAATTTAAGAATTAAAAAAAAATTCCATTTACCTTTATTTTTTTAATTTCAGTATGTAAGAAATCGATTAATTAAATCAGAAAATTTGATGAAAAAAATGGCATTTCAAAACGGAAAAAGAATATCAAAATAAAATATGTAAATTACACTGCGGCCACCCGATATAAGGTTTTGGTAATGTAGTAGAGGTAATTTTTTAGAGTTCCTTCGAGAATTTGGTTACATATAGTTAAGTTAATTTAATAAAAAGAAAATAAATAAAATACAGAATTTCTTTTTCGAGTATTAAATTAAAATAAAATAAAGTAGAAATTCTAAATAATAATAGCTGGAAAATTATTAATTACTGGATATCTTAATAATAGTAGGGTTATCGGATAAAGGAACATCAGAGATCAGGGATGAGGGGATTACATCACATTGTAAAACAACACCAGGGCTTTTGGTGACGGACCTAGTAATTTTGAGCCAGCCATTGTCAAGTGATGAGGAGGACACCTGAAAAGGTCCGAGACTTCTCCAAACTTCCACACCACGTCAAAGGGAGGATTTTAAACCTCGACAGATTTAACATGCATCAGCTGCTCTACACGGTAGGTCTTCAGCAGCACTTGGTTTCGCACCCACGATCGTGAGTTTGTGACCAAAACCATTAGGGTACCGCTGCCTCAAAATGATTAGCATAAAAAAGAACACCAAATAAAAATATACTGCAATTTTTTTAATCGTATTTCCAATTAATTCAATGTTTTTTTTTTTTTTTTTTGCGGAATTACTGAATTTGAAAAAAAAATGTATTTAAAAAAGGCAAATATTAAAGAAATATTATGTTTTTGCATAGTTTACCAAACAACAGTAATTTTTACCTATTAAACAGAGTTAAAAACTTGCAAGGAAATTTGATAAGGAAAGTTTATAAATATAATAATATTTAACAAAAAGTCTTTTTTTTATAGGTATATAAAAATTTTCTCAAAAAAAAAAATTCTGAAATTAAATTTTTTTTTTCTATTTTTTTTAAAACTTCACATTTAAATTTTCTACAAAACAAAAATTCTGGTAAAAACGTTATTTAAACCAAATTCTAAGCACGAATGTTCTGGACATAGCCAAAAGATTTCTCTTCTTTTCTCTCCCCCCTCAACATTCTCTATTCCCTGTTCAAATAAACCAAACTCATAACCATTCCGGAATTTTTATTCTCTCATTCCGCGACGAGTCATTGGAATGCAGGAAATTTTCACTTTTCGAGGGAGAAAAAGTCTGAAATGTGAAAATGAGCAATGCAGAAACATTTGGTCAAACCCGCGTGTACATATCATTCCTACCTCGATTCTTGTTAAATATTTTAAGTCACATGACATTAGTTATACGTTGGCTCCTTGCCAAATTTAGAGTAGGTGCTGTGATATTTCTTAACACCCTAACCTCTCCGCACGTACACAGAGTTTAGAACTTTTGGCAAGTTTTCGTTATTAAACCGTTTTGGTTTTTCTTTCTCGCTATTACTTCTATATTCGTCCTCTCTTTCGCATTTTCGACGCCGAAAGTAGGAAATTGAGTCCATATGTTGGCAACAGCCATCTGGAAAGATTTCAAATAATTTTTGACAGTTTTTGTTCATTTTGAGGAGTTATGATTTATGTGCCTCTTTAGCGCCCAGTTGGAATGGTAATAGTTTCGATTTGGTTATCGTTTGCAAACGCTACTTCTGTGTTTCTAGCGTCAACCCCGTGCTGTCAATTGATTCAATTCAATAAAATTCGTACTTTTTTCTTTTTTTTGCCTTTTTCAGACTTGACTCGTGCCAGATCGTGATGAAGTGCATAAACGGGCGGAAGCGATTTATTTGATTTGACTAGACTGCACTTCTGATCTTGGTTCTTCGTAACAAGTTATTCAATAACGCAATTGAAGTTATTGTAGGGTTGAGAATGTTATAAAAAATCTCTTGCAGACTTTTTAGTTTTAGTTTCAGCATTTAAAGAAAAAAGCAGTTACATTTTAACGATACCCCCCCCCCCATACACACACTTTCAAAACAAAAAGGTCTATATAACTAATTGTTTTTAAGCGCGTAAAAACAATTTCAGAAACGAAGGATTGACTTTTGAACATCGCAGTTCGAAGAAACTCGAGTACTTTTTGCGAAGTACCTTGTTATTTTGAACCACGGTCAAATGACGAGTAGGGCACCTGAACCGGTATCCCGTTGTCCAAACTTCCACTCAACGCCAACGTGAGGACTTTGAGGGTAAAAATTCAAAATACGATCTACCAAAGATGTCTTCTCTTACTCTATCTGAAATGAAAATGAAAAATTCTGTCTTGTTTTTATTGCTTCATTTAATGTTATTTTATCTCGTTCCATCGGTTCTACTTCCAAAAATTGTTTTGTGCAAATAGATAAAGAAATGAAGAGAACTGTTTTCCTTTGGCTTAAACGTGTGTGCCAGTTCTTAAAAGCATTCAAGAAAAGAGATAAACTTAGTTGTAAAAACTTTTCCTTTTATACTAAATCATATTTATTTAACCTTCGATATATCAAGTCTGAGCTCAGGTTTAATGGATAGCTAGTGAACAGTGTGGGGGGGGGGGATTCGAATCCACCATCGCTTTTGATTATTTTTTCGATTGATTATAACCCTATGAAAAAGCAAGTAAAATTTAACTATGCATTTCTTATTAATAACTTGTTTCATTAATTAATGCTAATTATTTCTTCAATAACTTATTTTTTACTGTTTTTTGCTCCTGACAATCGACAGAATCAAAAGAAAATGTTTGACGGCGTATTGGAGTTTGATACGAGAACATGGTAGGCTCTCGACTTCCCTTAAAGACTCTCAACCTCTCTCCCCCTTGAAACATTCATATGAGCGCAATTGCTATTGAATCATTTTTAATGTTTTTTACATTTATGGATCTTATAATTGTACTTTCGATTATTAGAGATGTACCTTATTCTAATTTGAGAATATCCAGCTGTAATTCAGCTTGTTATCAATGTTTGTTAAAAAAAATTCCTTATCGTCATTAATTGCGTTGGCGACAACTCAAAAATCGCCAACACATAGTTTGGCAATCTCTAAGTATTGCACTTTTCCCTTGACTTCCGTTGATTGATGTTTCCCACGAGTATACAGGCTTATTTTTGTTTTACACATCAAATGATAGTTTTGATAAGAAGAATATTTAATTCTCAGTCTGTTTTGCAAAGTGTGGTATCCTAGACCATTACCCTTTGATTTTAATCAGAAAATATTGTGGCCGTGGTAATTCAACTGGTCAAGGTATCGGACTTGTGGCAGGCTTGTCATGAGTTCGAGCCCATTACCGCTGAAGACCAGGCCGGGTAGGGGAACGATGCACGTTAAATCTGTCGAGAGCTCATACTCCCGTTGGTGTGGTGTGGTAATTAGGAGAGGGGGTGCCAGATGAGGTGTCGTCCTCGTCACTTGACCATGGTTGAAAATTACGGGGTCCGTCGCCAAAAGCCCTCGTATAGCTGAACAGTGCAACGAAAAAATTCTCTCTCATTCTCAACAGAAAATATCAGGGGCACCCTGCAAAGTCAGGTTTTGGGCCTCAAGCCAGATCTTACAAAGGATTGCAAAACCATTACATAACGTATGCTCTAGGCCGCCTAGAATCCTACACCCCTCCCTGCTCTGCGGGGCTGTACAATACGCCACTGATCAAAAACAAGTGGATTCTTTTGCAAATTGAAACAGGAAAGTTATTAAAACTATCTTTAGATAAGTTTTTAAGCTTTTTTTTTAAATAACAATTTACATGAATGACAAGCTACAAAGTCAAGCTACAAAATTAGCACGTGCGAGTGAGTGAGTGAATATTAACGTCGCTCTGTTCAGCTACACGAGGGCTTTTGGCGACGGCCCGAGTAATTTTGAGCCATGGTCAAGTGACGCGGGTGACACCGGAGCTGGCACCTCTCCTAACTACCACACAACGGGAGGACGTTTGAGCTCTCGACAGATTTTACGAGCATCTCTCCCCTACACGGCGGGTCTTCAGTGGTACTAGGCTCGAACTCATGACACGCTAGCAATGATCCGATAAACCACTTGGCTACCGCGGCCACATTAGCACTTGCGAAGAGTAACAAATATGTATCTTCTTCAAATAAGCATCGTGCCTACTCTATTATATTGAAAATAAAAATTATTCTCTACAATTACTAATACTTTTTAGCGATCTTTACATGCCTGTCTCTCGTTGGAACAACATTATTTAAATAACTCCTTCTAGTGTGTTTCTAATGTCGACACATTTTGTTATTATTCACATCTTTGCGGAAACACATTATTTTATTATTATCCATCCCTTTCTATAGTATGTTTACAGTATTGAATTATTTTCTGCACCACATGTTTGATGATGGATTTTTTAGAGCTGCCATTCTTTTTTTTAAAAAAAAATTTCTCAATGAAAAGCAAATCTACATGGCGGAAAATGAGATCCTTCTGAATATTACATGATAAAGAAATGCCGTGAAATATATCGTTTTTTTTTTTAAAAAGTGCATAAGCTTCTTATACCCCCTTTTTTATTTAGAATTCTAGCATTATATACAAATTCTGTTAAAAAAAGAGCTTAATCCATCCAAAATTGAATAAGATGAATTTTTTAGGAAAAAAAAATACTTAATACACAATATATAAAAAAAATTTATTCAGAAATAAATAACTTCATTTATAGCGAGAGTTTTCTTGTAAAAGTTTCTTAGAGATTGGAATTCTATTGAAATATATTTTAGTAAATAAAATTATATGATTTTTTTTTCTTTAAAAAAAAAGAAATTCTGTGGAGAAGTTTGCAGTGAAAATTATTTTCTTAAGCCTTAGAAACTCTGTTCCAGATAAAAATTAAAAATAAAATAACCAACAGGTGATTACATTTTTTAAGAATTTTTTCTTAGTACATTTACTCAACCTGCAGTTTATTTTAAAAGAATTTCAATACATTTTAAAAGAAAATGTATTTAATATAAAATATACAAAAAATATATATTTAAACAACATAAATCTATATATATATATATATAGAGAGAGAGAGAGAGAGAGGGAGGGAGAAAGGAAAATGACTCCCTCTCTCAATCACTCACTCATTTAAAAATCTCTGGAAGTATTAGATTTAAAGACTTAAAATTTGGCTAGTATGTTTTTTTTAGTAAAAGGATTTCGTGAGATTGGATTCCCAAAGGGGAATGCGGGGTGTTATAGACGAAAATTTCCGTTTTTTTTATTACTAGACCTACAGACTTGAAATTTTACAGACATGCTTCTTTTGTTGTGTTGAGATCCACTAAAAGAACTGGTTTTGCGGATATCGACACCCACGGATCATAGGGCGTAGAGGTTAAATACACTTCCATTTTAGAACTTCAAATCCTGTTCTTTTTAAATCAAAAAGCAAGGGCTACAAGAAATCTTTTGAATGCAATCAAACACTTAATGCTAGGATTTAAATATCAATAGTCGAACCGAGTCAAATAGCACTGTCATTTTAATGGTGCTCAAAGCTACGTTTAACGACAGGAGTACAGCCAGTCCCTTGCCATGATGAATTTCGTGGGCCTTGATCCGATGTTAATGTCGATCAGGGGGCATAAGTAACAGCAACACCAGACATCGATAGCTTAAAACAGTGATTCGCAACTTTTTTTGTTGTTGTACACTTTTTTGCGGTACAATTTCAAAATTTGGCAGCACACTGACGATAAGTTTGAAAGAATTTTACTTATCTGGATTATGCTTCCGTCTATTAACGAAAAAATAAGTTAAATATTTCACGAATATCCTTAGTTTGTTTCTATCAAACGGTCGAATGTTTCTGTTCCCCATTTTTTTCCCCTCAGAATATAATTAATAATTTTTAAAAAATTTGGCGGCGCAGTGATTGAGAATCACTGGTTTAAAAAAACAAAATATATAGTCATGCAACATCTTAAAATACCAAGCGAAGCAGATGGATAACGGATGGATTCGTACTATATTTGTCATTTTCAATAGGATATAAAAATAATAATTATTTCAAACTTCTTATTAAAAAACAGGAGATTTAATTATTATATATTCTGAAACAATGGAGTCAAATGGAAAAAATGTTAAATCAAAATTTCATATTCTTCAAAAGAAATTGCATATATTGAATATCTGCAAGTTTTTAAGCTATTATTTTCTGGGAATAAATACAAAATTCTTTAGTAGAGGAGAGAGAACAACACAATTAGAGCTCTTCTTTATTCTACTTGAGTCTTCCTGATTCTTTTCTTACATCTTATTTCTTTTCAATGGAGTTCTTTTTTTTCGCACAGTATGCTACACTGCACTGGGCATCAAAGAACAAAACACTTAAAAGAAAATCTTAGTAGCGTAGTCGAGTTTAATTTCGAAAGTGGAGATAATTCTTAATCTGCTGCTTGATTTCAGATTAAACATCTCAGAAATCTCCAGTAAGAAACAAGAAATATATAAAAAAAAATTTAAGCCAATTCCAACTTAGGTTAACAAAAGAAATTTTATTTTAGTTAATTTATTAAACAATTACAATAATATATATAACAGAATCACAATAATAAGTGGCAAAATAGAAAATATTATTATTATTCCAATAAAATAGTGCAGTAAAAATAAATCGCATTCTCAGAAATTAGGCCAAATTAGGCCATCCCAGGTGGGATTCGAACCCACAGCCTTTGGATTAGAAGTCGCTACTATCTATTGCGCTACGGGGACACAATGAGCGATTTTCCTTTTTAAAGATGGTGTTGGACTACTATTTTTGTAGTATTTATTCATTAAATTAAATTAAATGAATGAATTAATATTTGAAAAAAACCTGCATTAACATCAATTGTCATCCGCTACAAGTTTAAAAAAATGTATTTGAACTTGAATGGATCAATAGAAAGTAGTATTTTATTAACGATTGAAAATTTGAACAAGAATATATACATATAGGGAGAGAGTGAACTAATAGTAGGAATTGAAAAAGCAGAATTTGTGAATATTTTAAATTTATTCTGCAAAAGCATTAGCTTAAATGTTTGACATTTTTTATACCGAATAGTTAATAAGAAAACTCAAGAAATGTTTTTTTAAAAGTAATTATCATTTATAAGGAAATACCTCCCACCCTCAATAATAATGCCAATTTTGAAGCCATGCTTGTGATCACGATAACTGAGTGAAGGAGTATTTATACCTCGTAATTTTGAACTGCGGTTAACCCCTTGAGTATCATGTAATCACCAGTGAATACATGCTATGTATAGGGCAAAATCCCATTGTAACCTCATGTGGATACACGGCTTATTTAGGTGTAACAAACAGCGTAAGCAGCACAGGAAACATTATAAGGTAGATTTCCTTTTATTGGGATTGCATAAAATTACAAAAGTTAAGTTACCAAACGTCTAGTTTACAAAAATATAAGAACAATAGGAAAATTAAAATTACAAATCTTTATTAAATTGCTCGAAATGTTCCATGCAACAAAAAGCTTTTCCACATGCGTTACATTAAGAGCGTAATCATTTTTTGTTCCATTTCTTCATCACATCTGGATAAATCAATATCAGAGTCTCTATCGTATTAATCGGTTTCGGGCAAATTCTTTCATTCAGTATCACTTTCGTTGAAATCCAATGACGATGCAAAATTGGCAAAAGAAAGTAAAAATAAACAAGAAAATTAGTTATACAAATTTTAGAAAGCGAAATGAAACACGAACGAACGTGCGCCTTAATCAACGTCAAACGGAAATGTGCATCGTAACATCAAGGTCAGTATCCCCAGAAATCTGGGATTTCTGGAGATACTAGAAAGTGCAGTCTGGTACGTAAAGAGTTTAATGAGGAGGACGACACCTGAGCTGGCACTTCACTCTCCAAACAACCACACCAAGCCAACGGGAGGACTATGAGCCCCGCTAGATATAACGTGCATCAGCCTCTGTACATGGTGGGTCTGCAGTAGCATTGGGACTCGAACTCATGACACGTGACCACATACAACGCTCACATTGCAGTAACCAAGGGCACAAGTTTGCGACCTCGAGGTTAGCATTGTTTCCGTCAAGTCATGTGTTTCAGTCCTTGAACCACTAAAAATTCGCCATATAGAGGAAATGATGTACGTTGAATCTTCCCAGACTCAAAGTCCTCATGCTAGCGTGATGTGGAAGTTTGGAAAGTGGAGTTCCAGCTCAGATGCCATGCTCATCACTTAAAGGTGGATTAAAATTAAGAGGTCCTTCGAAAATAGTCTTCGTGTAGCTTCAAAGCGTGGCGTTGTTAGACAATGAATTGAAGTTATTTCATTTGTCAAGGAATATTTGTTTCAACATATAAACAAAATCCCTGTAAATTTGCAGATTTCTAAAATTACAATTTCTGATGTATAATTTTTTTATTGTTTGAGGAATAAGAAAGTGATTATAAAAATATATATAGATTGTGTATAAAGTTGAACTCTTTGCCGTTATATTTGAAAAGAAATAAATTTTCTAAAAACGAACCATTTTAAAAATTAAGAGAATAAAATAAAAAAAGAACGAATAAAACTTTAAATTATAGAACAAATAAAAATTAAAAAACAAAACTAAAAAGATTTTGCATTTTTTTTTAAAGCAACATTTTTTGTAAAATTTTGAGAGGTGTTTTAAAACAACATATTCATGTCAACTTATAAAAACACCATGTACATATTTTCGGTTTTTCGAAATTATTTACTTTCACTTTTTAAAAACTATCCGTCTCTCTCAGCTAAGTATATACAGATGATATAGCAGAACAACAAAAATAAACTAGAAAAATTCTAAGATTTAAATAACATGTTGGCTTATTCGGAAAAAAAATAAATTCCTTATATATTTTTTTATTTTCAAGCGTTATTCACATTCTCGTGTGCTTAGATACACCAAAATGACAATTCCATATTTTACTTAAGTATATATAAAAAACAGGCCTGGTAACATTTTTATGTTTTATTTTGCAGATGAGATATTTACATATATCAAATCCCTCCAGATGTTTGTTTTTATGGCGAAAATACTAGGAGAGAGATTTTGAATATCTCCCAGATTATATTCGAAAAGAATTCGCGCCCAAATAGAATTCTAAAACTTCACAAAATTTTATGCAAAATTGTATAAAATGTAAACTGGAATAAAATAAGATATTCCCTTAAAAAGTTAAGCGCAATCTCACACACCGTGACAGGAACTAAATTTAAAGTTTTCATAATGCATCAAATACACAATTTAAATATTTAGAAATACACTTAATACAAATTATAATCATGTTCATAGACTATAATTTTTTTAATAAGTAATGTACGATCATTCAGACATGTCATCAAAATCTTTGCTAAAAGTAACAAATATTTAACTCTGAAAAGAAGTAAAAATTATTCAAAATAGTTAATCAGCACATAAAGTTAACTTACTTCTGATTTCTGGATAAAAAAAAAACAATTACTATCAAAACTCCAAAAAATCTTATAAAATTATCTTAACATATATATTTATTTAGACATAGCACTACATTAAGAACTTTTTTTACAGAATATTATTCCATTTACAACAATTGTTGCCACTCACAAAAAATGAGAAATAAAATATTTTTCCAATCGTTTGCATTTAGAATAATTGTTTTTGGATGTTTCAGTTGTTAGAAATGAATAAATATTTAATTATTAACAAGAAAAAAAATTAGTATAGATTTTAGATATGTAAAAAAATTTGAAATTAATAAGATTTGGTTAAATTTGAAATATATAAAACTATTTATGAAACACAATTTATTTAGCGATTTGTTTGCAGCCTAAAGTGACATTTTTAAATATGAAATCAAACAAAAAATTTTACTGAATATTTTTTGTTATATTTTTCTTATTTATTTATACGTTTCGTTGCACTCTTTTTTTATTTTTATTTTAGTAAGCAAAACTTTGATTTTAAAATAAGTGTCATCATACACATTTGGAAATCAAACAATATTTCATTTGATTCTTCGTAAAATTAATTTATTCTTTATTTAACAAATGAAGTGTTAATATATTTTAATACTAAATACATTAAATATTTGTTATGTATCATAAATATTCGATACATTTAAACAATTGAATTAAAGAATCAAATTAAAATGATTTAAACTAAGTCCATAATGCTAAAATTTGTGCATTTTATTAAGTATGTAAATATAAATTTGTATAAGTTTTTCTGAAATATACAACATACTCATTAGTAAATATTTCACAGACTAATGTTTATCCATGTGCTTGTACAAGTTCGAAATTTTCGTATAATTGGAACTACTTCAGAAAGTTTTCTGAGCCTTCAACAAAATATCTCTGGAACTGTTTCCATGTTTCATAACCGCCAGACAGCAACAACTAATAGAAAATATTTCTCAATACCTGTCACACTTAATGCTATTTAATGAGTTCTGCAGTAAATTTAAAAAGAAATACGTAAATATATTCTCCATAAATTTCGAAACATTACTATAATGATTTAGCACAAAATAAATATAGTGACATGATGCCTATGTTTTTCAATGATGAAATATGTTTTTCTGGAAACCAAGCCGTTAAAAGGTGTATTTTTTTTTGTAACTTTATCAGTTTTTTGTTTAGAAAATTTGATTTCTGATTAATATTTTTCGTAATACTTTAGATGAGTTGCCATAAAAATTTTCTTTTATTGAACTTTTTTTGTTGTTCTCAATTTCTGCCAGGCACAAGTAGTACGTTTTGTAATTTGGAACCTCCGTCAAATGACGAGATCGACACCTGAAGTGACACCCTACACTCCACTTCCACGCTATACTAATCCAATTTTTACTTATGATAAAAATAAAAATCTGAACACAGAAAACGTGCCAGATAACTTTGATGTTGAATTATAGGTTCTTAAGAATTAGCGTCACCGCAGCCAAAACTACGCCACGAGAATCTTTTTTTTTAAAGCAAAACGCAAAAGAATCTATGTTGTTTTGATATCATGGCACGAATTCGAGTGGCGCAAATTTTGCTGCGGTGACGCTAATACGTAAATACCGAATTGTGTTTCAAAGATGTTTTTAATTTCCTTGATGGAATCTGTTATAAAAACAAAATAAAATCTTAATTGGTACTTATGTATTATACCGTCGATCAACTTCTCCAAACGGAAGAACGTTAAAAAATGGCGTCAAATGCTGTCAACATTATTATTACTGTGTTTCAACGAGTGCGGGAACGGTTCCATCTATTTATTGGCTGTGTATCGTAGTATTTGGCGACGTCTTTTGATTTGACGAAATTCATCGACAGCATAATACATGAGTACTTGTGGAAGTTTGGAGTGTAGTTGGCTAGCATAGGAGTCATACTCATCGTTTGACCAAGGTTCAAAATTACTAAGTCCGTCTTTGATAGCATCGTCAAAGCACGATGTTAACAAAACAAAAAAAAAAAAGGTAAAATCAAATCAGAGTTTTTCAATTAAAATGTCTTAAAATATTTTTAATAAAAATTAAGCTTCATTACATAGTTATCCATTCGCGCATTTGAGTTGGCTTTTTAGGAATTTTTCCTCCATTATTTTATTATTTATAATGGATAAAGGAAAAGGGGTCACGTTTACGACTTTGCAAGACGCATTTGTCAAGTATATTACAAAAACAAATGAGAGCATAAATATCATTCGAAAAGTATTGTATTTTAAATGTCGAAATGTCATGAATTTATGATATTCGTATAATATATATAAATGCACGCATGTAAAATTCGTTGAGCTATTTTCGGATAAAAATCTCTCATTCGAAATAAAAATCAGCGTGTGGGACATTTCTATTAAATGCTGGAATTTTGCTGCTTTGAATTTTAAAATTACGCATGCCAGGCATAGTTTTGACGGTCAAAAATAAATAGGGAATTGAGATATTTTTGAGTGAATAAATCGTCGTATATTTTAAAAGACAAGGGGGAAAAGCAATATTTCAAATAAATATATTTACGCTGAATCTAAAATGCAAATTTTATATCCCAATAACAAAGACATAAAGAATTTCGCATGAACGTACAAGAAAAGGTTAAATTTTGATGATTTTGAGGGGGAAAAAAGGTTTGATTCTTAAGACGAAATGGTTTTGAATAGAAATGGAGAAAAAAGCCGATGAATACATTTCGAACGTTTTATGCTGAAAATGTGCAAAGCATAAATATATTTTAAAAGAGCATGTTGGATTTTCCGTTTATTTACAAACATTGCTAAAAATAAAATCACGGAGAAGATTTGCAATTTCAGTGACTTTTATAGGGAATTTTAAAATAGGTTTCCAAATTATCAAGTTTTCAAATAGTATTGTAAAGTTTACCAATAAAAAAAGTCTGAAAGAATAAGATCATTATCAAACCAAAAAAGTCAAATTTTGCGTGCATGTTGTGTTTTATTTTAAAGGAATATTCAAATCTAATAAGGTGAAAATAAATAAATAAAAGATACGTTGAAACCCAGTATCATTCGCGAACCTTTGGCGATTCTCAACAAAACTTTGTTTTTTGTCAGTAAATATTTAGCAATGCTTTTAGCATGAAATCAAATAGGTTATCATAACTCGTAAACTTTTGGCGATTGATCTTTGGCATGCAGTTTAATCTTGGCGACCAATCACTATCATATTAGTTAATATGTAAGTGCCAAAAGAAATAGTAAGATCCTCTTTAGTAAAATTATTTTTTGTCTGAATAAATATCAGACCTTGGAAATGATAATCTTTTTAAATAGCTATAAAAGTGAGATATTTGAATAATTAATTTGCTTGGAGATAATTTTTTGCTCAAGCGTATTGTACTGTCAACCAATTTCGCCAAATCAAAAGATCTTGCCAAATCTGTCATCGTATGCGCAAACGAGATTATTTTATTTATACATGAGAGAAAACAGCTTTCCAGTCTTGGCTACGTATCGCGACATTTGGCAAGGACTTTTATTCTTACGAATTGGTCGACAACATAAAATACAAGTTCCAATCAATTTCTATTGTCTTCTGTGGCCAATTTCGCCAAATCAAAAAGCCACGCCAAAAAAAAAAGGACGTCGCCAAACAAACGTTTCGTGTGTACAAACACGATTGTTTTGATTGTACATAAGAGGAAACAGCTTTACAGTATTGGGTGCATGTCGCGACATTTGGTGATGACTTAATTTGACGAATTGGTCGGCAGTATAAAACACAAGCTCCGAGTTCTATTGTCTTCTAAATAAAACATTAATGCGCGATAAAATTTTATGGAACATTGGCTGGAAATACATGACTGCATTTATCATGTGACCACGATATCACTTGAATTTGTGAACTGATTGGCTGGAAACAGGTGATTGCAATTATAATGTGACTATGACCACATGAATTTAGCCCATTCTACTGTACAATATGATTTGATTTGGATTCACAAGCAATGTATCTCGTGATTTTGAATCATAATCAAGTGAAAATCACGACATTTGAGTTGATATGTATACTGCTAACTTCTGTATCGCGTCATGTGAAGATCATGAGATTTATTTCGATTTGATATGCAGCACTCCCAATATGATTGAGTCAGATCTCTAGACCACGCCATGTAAAGGCGCCATTACCCATAAGAATCATACTTGCAGTGGCGTAACGTACACCCCTGCATCGCGAAGGGGGCCCAGGATTCTAGGGGCACCAAAGCCTGATTGACCCTTTGTAAGATCTGGCTTGGGGTCCAAAACCTGATTTTGCAGGGGGGGGGGCTAATATTCTCCGTTATGCCACTGAATACTTGACTGATACGACTACAGGGGGCATATAGCAAACTTTTCAATTTGCATTTGATAAATTCGAACAAATTTCATCCGATAGTTTTTCTATAATGTTAGAAAGACGATTTTTATATTTGAAATGATGCAACACTTTAATAGTTTAACGCAGGGGCCAGCAACCTTTTAGCTGTGACGTGCCAAATCAATCTACCAATAGGATTCAGCGGGCCACACGGTAGGACATGTTTGAAAAAATTCGATTCCCGCAATAATGCACGCAGTTAGAGAATAGAGGTCAATAATATAGATTTATAGTTTTATTATATATTATATCATTTAATATATTTCTTAACGTTAAAATAAACAGTATAAAATATTACTGTTTTCTCAACAAAAATTTTAAAAAGTTAAAATCGTACATATATTATATTCATTTAAACATATTTATTAAAATATGAAATAGACAACGTAAAACGTAAGTATTTCCCTTCATTATACTTGAATAAAAATTTTAACGTTAACCGCTCTACTTTCCTATCGGAAAATCAGGGGTTTTATGCGTAATTTTCAATTCGACAAGATTCAGAACGTTCAAGTGTTAAAAAATTTCTTTGCGGACTCGATATATTTTTCATATGAGGAAAGATTTTTCACTTAGATATTTAGAACTAAAAGCGGAAAATAGAGTATATATGCACAATTTTCTCTCTTCAACCAAAAAAATTCTCTCCAGCAATGACATTAAGTTATTTATAAAATAATAGCAAATTTATCTTTAGAGTTATCTTTCAGATTTTGTCGTAATTCTATGTTTGTCAAATGAGGTCCATTAAAAGTTTATCAACTTCCATCCACTCAGAAACTGACAAATTTGTTGAGTAGTGCAGTGTGCCACTGAGAATTGTGGCATATTTTGTCCATCCCTGGTTTAACGAATGAGAACTCTAGTCTACAGCAATAAAATGCAGTAAATATGCTTGTACTTAAAATAAATGGACATTTAATGGTTAATACAATTGTTTCTTCGGAATTATTTTTTCCACCAATTTATTAAAATATTTGTATACCAACTTTAATGATTAATTTGAGAGTTTTTTTCCAAAACCTTTAAGAAAATAACTAGAAGTATTTTTCAAATATTGGGGGGGGGGGGGAGAAAAACCACAGGAAAGATGAAGGAAGATAAGGGAAAATTTAAATTCACATTCAATATGGAAATGATTTCAAAATTAGAAGAAATCCCTTTATTACGTGTTGATGTTTTGAATGCACTTTATTTCCTTGCAAACCAATGCTTTAGTCTAGGTTCGAAAAAGAAAATAGAGAGTTTGCTTTGGTCAAAATTACATTCACATTTTCAAAATGCCCAATGGACAAGAACTTTAAAAAATATTAATTAACTATTATAAAACACAGTTGAAAATATTTTATACCACAAAACTTTAAAATCACGCAACCTAATCTGGGGTCGTGATCCTAAGGTTAGGAAACCACTAAATATCATTTCCACAACATAAGAAAGTTCTTGGAACAGCTTGAAACCTCGTTAAGAAACTACCGAAATATAATTCGTAAAAATCGAAACGAAGCATTCCCTTTTTTTTCATTCCGTTTATTATTTTTTTGTATTCATTAATACATTTCCGAAACTAGGTCTGAAGCAATAACGATTTTCATTCGTAATTCTATTTTCCCCAAGGGCGTTAAGCCACCGGAGCGAATCGTAAATTCCACCTACACCGTTCCTAGTTAAATTATGTTCTTTTAATGACTGCATGTAGAAGAAAAAAAAAAGAGCCAAAAAAAGTTCCTCTCTACAATCTTGTTCCAAGGCACAAAGAAAAAATTAAATCAATCAGTAGTTGAACTAGGGTTAAGTGAAAGCTAAGAATGTATGAGTAACAGCTTCATTCTTTTTAGAAGATCAGCATTAAGTGGCTAAATTAATGTTGTTTTTGCCTCCGAATGCCATAAATATTCCGGCTACTGTGAATCGAACATTTTTTTCGGTACACACTTTTCAGTAACACAATTCGAAAGTGAAGAGAAGAAAACTACTTACCATAAATCATCTCTATCATGAACACGTACCAGATGAAAGAGATAGCTTTAAATAAAAGAAAGAGTTGTTTTGTTTTTTGTTGTGTCCTTTTCGTGTATTTTTTCGTTTGGCGTTTTTCTACCGAAAGGATTGGTTATTTGTTCTTTCGCTTCCACGAAGATGGAATATTATTCAGGTATTGTTACTCAGATAAAAAAATAACAACGTAATTCCGGTGCTCCAATTATTCTAAAAAAACACCCCTTTTTTATTGGGTCAATAACAATATTTATCGATTTCAGTAGTTTTTTTTTCAATAGAGCAACTTTCCAAAAGGGGATTAAGTGTATCTTTATTTACAAAAATGCAGAATCCAGCATCCCCCCCCCCCCGTTTGATAAATGCTGTTTATCTCTCAAAATTTTTCGAAATGAATGTATTTTGTTAATGTAATCGTGACAAAAGAAAACCACAATTAGAAGGGGGGGGGGATTTTTTCATATTCTGATCTTACTGGAGAGAGTGGCCGTTATAGGTCCATTCGCATCAAGTACAGAGATCCCAGAAAAGAGACAACAAAATCCCCAAATACTTTCAGATAAGGAAAGCGAATGAGAAAATAATAGCGTTATTACAATCACGGGGTCAAGCAATAGTCCTTATTTTTATAATCTAAGCAGGTGGTCACAAGAAAATATTTGATGCCACAAAGTCGTTGAGAAAATGTATGCGTAAGCTATTAATTATTTTCCCAGGAATAGGAAACAAATCAAAACTCAGGGTTTAACCCTTTTAGCGTGGGAGATGAAATGAGGCTGGCGTTTAGAAAAATGCTGCTCGTAATTTTAATACTCATAAAAATACAGTAAAATACATTTTTCGCGAAAATGCTTAAGACGAAATATTGGTTATCACGAAATAATACGACGGTCCCACCAAACTATTGCGTTTTTTTCTGTTAACAAGAAACAAAAATCGCTTTACACGAAAATCTTTCCCTTCTGGGAATGAACAAAATATGGAAAACACCAGACAAAGTTTGAGTGAGTTTCTGAAATATTGGACTGTCCTACTGTATTATTGGAAGAATTCGTTACAAAGAAGATGGTGAATGATAATGTGTGTACAGTCCCAATGGTGATAGACAAAGACATTGTGGAGTTAATTCAAAGCTAAAAAAATACCACTGATGCAGATTCCGATGAAGAAAATGAAATAAAGAGTGTGCAGCTCCTGCTTCTAAGTCATCCAAAATGAGAAACATCGCATAAAGTATGCGCAATTATTTAGACGCTCATTCCAATGGAGAAACGAATTTCAAAATGGACGGCATCGAATAATTTGTAGACAACTTGATGCTAAAAAACAATGCACAGAAAAATATCAGATTCTTTTCCAAAAATTCAATGCATGTTTTGTCTTTCAAAAAAACTTGAAAATTTTGCATTTAATTTCATTAAGTTCTTGTGAATATTTTTGTTTCATTGTTTTTTTTTTATTAAAAGCCCTTTTTATACAAATCTATGTTAATAAAATGTTCTCTAATAAACTTAATTTTGCTGAATATACGTTTCTTTTTAACATCCTTTTATAAGCTTCACTTGTGTGTAACGGAATCTTTGAACTCCATTTTTACCCACTTTAAAAGATCAGATTAATTCGAGATTTTTCTCACTTGTCCAGGACCGATGACAATACAATAATTTAATAAATTTGTTCCATTGTTCTAATCAGGATTATTAGGATTAAAGATTTACCACTTTCGGATCCCATCCCGCATCTGGCGACTCATTTCAGATCCCATTTCTATATTTGGCTACTAAAAGATTAAGTTACAACTTAGTTCGATTAACTATAAAAGGGTATTTTTAGATTTTTTAAACTGTAATTTATTTGCAATATCCATTCACACGAAATTCTTATAACACGAAAAACTATCCCTCAGTTTCATGTTAAACGATTTTCTCTGTATGTAAGATTAGAATTTAAATTAGTCGTGGTTTTTAGTTGAACTTTTGGGCGTAGTCGTGTTTAAAAGCAGTGGCGTAACGGAGAATATTACCCACCCCCTGCAAAGTCAGGTTTTGTGCCCCGAGCCGGATCTTACAAAGGATTACGTACTTGGTGTCAGTCAGGCTTTGGGCTCCCTAGAGTCCCGCCGCGACGCGGGGGTGTACGTTACTCCACTGTTCAAAAGTATTCAAGAAGGCCCGTTGGTAACACTCTTTTCTAATGGCGATAAGATTGTTTTAAAAAGGACCCATTTCACAGGAACAAGAAGACATTCTCCAATTTTCTGAGGAATTGGCTCGATATCAAAACCATTCTTCTTTCTATCCAAAAGCCCTCCAGTTTATTCAAAACTAAAAC
>BMAO01001379.1:0-13818 GCA_019973975.1 Trichonephila clavata | reverse complement strand
CTACGCTAAAATAACAGAAACGGCTTTAGACACAGAATTGGATGTTAAACCGATCGAAGTAGTTTCCACTGCACCCAAAGTTGAACTGCTCAGCAACTGTAAAGCGGCAGTTAATGCTTCCAAGAGCACTTCCACTTTAGCTTCGTTAGGAGACATACCAGAGTCACCAAGATTAGACAGAGTGGCTCGCAGACCACTAGTAAAAGCATTCACATCAACACCATTGGGTCCGACTGCTGTCGATAATGCAGAAGCAAGGTTATTAATTCTAGCTTTCGCTTGAGGAGATCTCAGACCATTTGGAGAATTCAGAACTAATCCAAAAGATGGCATACCGATTCCAGGAGATCCAGAATCAGCTGCAGGAAGTCCTACACCAAGGAAACTAGGACTGTCCAACACATCTGAGGTTAGAGAAATGCTAGTCATTGCAGAGGTCATACTGGTGACAATATTTACGTCAGCTTGCATAGCAGAGTCAGGTACATTAACACGATATCTTCGTGCAGTGTTGGCCATTTCTCGCACTAGGTTTTCTGAAAGCGTGGATGCTACTTGCTTTACGTTGTTGCTGTTCACCGATCCGCTGCTGACCAAGATTTGTACTGTAGGAGCAGCAATTGCCTTTGCGTAGACAGCGGGAGAGGAACCCGGTCTTACATTAGCCACGGCCTGTGAGACGGCACTCGTCAGTTGGGAAGATACTCCCGCATTTACTCTGAGAGCCCCAAGAGCCTTCTTAAGTCCAGAAGTAAATATGGAAACAGCAACGTTTGCAGAGGGTTTCGATGCAGATATGGCTTTCAGAGTGTTTGTTTTCGTCAAAGCGGATGCTAATGTGCTTGTCAACTGGTCCCCAAGGGATCCGGAGCCTGAAGCACCACCCAAGTCCGATGGCGCTCCTCCTTCGGGATAGTCTCCTCCTGCAGGGAATCCAGCATCTCCTCCAGGGTATCCAGCGTCTCCACCAGGGAATCCAGCGTCTCCACCAGGGATTCCACCCATTTGAACTGAAGTTTGCGAGGAAATCACGATCGTGGATGTCATGCTGGTGACCAGACTCACGTCAGCTTGCACACTGGCGTCAGGTACATTGACACGATATCTTCGTGCAGTGTTGGCCATTTCTCGCACTAGGTTTTCTGAAAGCGTGGATGCCACTTGCTTTACGTTGTTGCTGTTCACCGATCCGCTGCTGACCAAGATTTGTACTGTAGGAGCAGCAATTGCCTTTGCGTAGACAGCGGGAGAGGAACCCGGTCTTACATTAGCCACGGCCTGTGAGACGGCACTCGTCAGTTGGGAAGATACTCCCGCATTTACTCTGAGAGCCCCAAGAGCCTTCTTAAGTCCAGAAGTAAATATGGAAACAGCAACGTTTGCAGAGGGTTTCGATGCAGATATGGCTTTCAGAGTGTTTGTTTTCGTCAAAGCGGATGCTAATGTGCTTGTCAACTGGTCCCCAAGGGATCCGGAGCCTGAAGCACCACCCAAGTCCGATGGCGCTCCTCCTTCGGGATAGTCTCCTCCTGCAGGGAATCCAGCATCTCCTCCAGGGTATCCAGCGTCTCCACCAGGGAATCCAGCGTCTCCACCAGGGATTCCACCCATTTGAACTGAAGTTTGCGAGGAAATCACGATCGTGGATGTCATGCTGGTGACCAGACTCACGTCAGCTTGCACACTGGCGTCAGGTACATTGACACGATATCTTCGTGCAGTGTTGGCCATTTCTCGCACTAGGTTTTCTGAAAGCGTGGATGCCACTTGCTTTACGTTGTTGCTGTTCACCGATCCGCTGCTGACCAAGATTTGTACTGTAGGAGCAGCAATTGCCTTTGCGTAGACAGCGGGAGAGGAACCCGGTCTTACATTAGCCACGGCCTGTGAGACGGCACTCGTCAGTTGGGAAGATACTCCCGCATTTACTCTGAGAGCCCCAAGAGCCTTCTTAAGTCCAGAAGTAAATATGGAAACAGCAACGTTTGCAGAGGGTTTCGATGCAGATATGGCTTTCAGAGTGTTTGTTTTCGTCAAAGCGGATGCTAATGTGCTTGTCAACTGGTCCCCAAGAGATCCGGAGCCTGAAGCACCACCCAAGTCCGATGGCGCTCCTCCTTCGGGATAGTCTCCTCCTGCAGGGAATCCAGCATCTCCTCCAGGGTATCCAGCGTCTCCACCAGGGAATCCAGCGTCTCCACCAGGGATTCCTCCCATTTGAACTGAAGTTTGCGAGGAAATCACGATCGTGGATGTCATGCTGGTGACCAGACTCACGTCAGCTTGCACACTGGCGTCAGGTACATTGACACGATATCTTCGTGCAGTGTTGGCCATTTCTCGCACTAGGTTTTCTGAAAGCGTGGATGGCACTTGCTTTACGTTGTTGCTGTTCACCGATCCGCTGCTGACCAAGATTTGTACTGTAGGAGCAGCAATTGCCTTTGCGTAGACAGCGGGAGAGGAACCCGGTCTTACATTAGCCACGGCCTGTGAGACGGCACTCGTCAGTTGGGAAGATACTCCCGCATTTACTCTGAGAGCCCCAAGAGCCTTCTTAAGTCCAGAAGTAAATATGGAAACAGCAACGTTTGCAGAGGGTTTCGATGCAGATATGGCTTTCAGAGTGTTTGTTTTCGTCAAAGCGGATGCTAATGTGCTTGTCAACTGGTCCCCAAGGGATCCGGAGCCTGAACCACCACCCAAGTCCGATGGCGCTCCTCCTTCGGGATAGTCTCCTCCTGCAGGGAATCCAGCATCTCCTCCAGGGTATCCAGCGTCTCCACCAGGGAATCCAGCGTCTCCACCAGGGATTCCACCCATTTGAACTGAAGTTTGCGAGGAAATCACGATCGTGGATGTCATGCTGGTGACCAGACTCACGTCAGCTTGCACACTGGCGTCAGGTACATTGACACGATATCTTCGTGCAGTGTTGGCCATTTCTCGCACTAGGTTTTCTGAAAGCGTGGATGCTACTTGCTTTACGTTGTTGCTGTTCACCGATCCGCTGCTGACCAAGATTTGTACTGTAGGAGCAGCAATTGCCTTTGCGTAGACAGCGGGAGAGGAACCCGGTCTTACATTAGCCACGGCCTGTGAGACGGCACTCGTCAGTTGGGAAGATACTCCCGCATTTACTCTGAGAGCCCCAAGAGCCTTCTTAAGTCCAGAAGTAAATATGGAAACAGCAACGTTTGCAGAGGGTTTCGATGCAGATATGGCTTTCAGAGTGTTTGTTTTCGTCAAAGCGGATGCTAATGTGCTTGTCAACTGGTCCCCAAGGGATCCGGAGCCTGAAGCACCACCCAAGTCCGATGGCGCTCCTCCTTCGGGATAGTCTCCTCCTGCAGGGAATCCAGCATCTCCTCCAGGGTATCCAGCGTCTCCACCAGGGAATCCAGCGTCTCCACCAGGGAATCCTTCCACGCCCATTTGAACTGAAGTTTGCGAGGAAATCACGATCGTGGATGTCATGCTGGTGACCAGACTCACGTCAGCTTGCACACTGGCGTCAGGTACATTGACACGATATCTTCGTGCAGTGTTGGCCATTTCTCGCACTAGGTTTTCTGAAAGCGTGGATGCTACTTGCTTTACGTTGTTGCTGTTCACCGATCCGCTGCTGACCAAGATTTGTACTGTAGGAGCAGCAATTGCCTTTGCGTAGACAGCGGGAGAGGAACCCGGTCTTACATTAGCCACGGCCTGTGAGACGGCACTCGTCAGTTGGGAAGATACTCCCGCATTTACTCTGAGAGCCCCAAGAGCCTTCTTAAGTCCAGAAGTAAATATGGAAACAGCAACGTTTGCAGAGGGTTTCGATGCAGATATGGCTTTCAGAGTGTTTGTTTTCGTCAAAGCGGATGCTAATGTGCTTGTCAACTGGTCCCCAAGGGATCCGGAGCCTGAACCACCACCCAAGTCCGATGGCGCTCCTCCTTCGGGATAGTCTCCTCCTGCAGGGAATCCAGCATCTCCTCCAGGGTATCCAGCGTCTCCACCAGGGAATCCAGAGTCTCCACCAGGGAATCCAGCGTCTCCAGGGATTCCACCCATTTGAACTGAAGTTTGCGAGGAAATCACGATCGTGGATGTCATGCTGGTGACCAGACTCACGTCAGCTTGCACACTGGCGTCAGGTACATTGACACGATATCTTCGTGCAGTGTTGGCCATTTCTCGCACTAGGTTTTCTGAAAGCGTGGATGCTACTTGCTTTACGTTGTTGCTGTTCACCGATCCGCTGCTGACCAAGATTTGTACTGTAGGAGCAGCAATTGCCTTTGCGTAGACAGCGGGAGAGGAACCCGGTCTTACATTAGCCACGGCCTGTGAGACGGCACTCGTCAGTTGGGAAGATACTCCCGCATTTACTCTGAGAGCCCCAAGAGCCTTCTTAAGTCCAGAAGTAAATATGGAAACAGCAACGTTTGCAGAGGGTTTCGATGCAGATATGGCTTTCAGAGTGTTTGTTTTCGTCAAAGCGGATGCTAATGTGCTTGTCAACTGGTCCCCAAGGGATCCGGAGCCTGAAGCACCACCCAAGTCCGATGGCGCTCCTCCTTCGGGATAGTCTCCTCCTGCAGGGAATCCAGCATCTCCTCCAGGGTATCCAGCGTCTCCACCAGGGAATCCAGAGTCTCCACCAGGGAATCCGCCCATTTGAACTGAAGTTTGCGAGGAAATCACGATCGTGGATGTCATGCTGGTGACCAGACTCACGTCAGCTTGCACACTGGCGTCAGGTACATTGACACGATATCTTCGTGCAGTGTTGGCCATTTCTCGCACTAGGTTTTCTGAAAGCGTGGATGCCACTTGCTTTACGTTGTTGCTGTTCACCGATCCGCTGCTGACCAAGATTTGTACTGTAGGAGCAGCAATTGCCTTTGCGTAGACAGCGGGAGAGGAACCGGGTCTTACATTAGCCACGGCCTGTGAGACGGCACTCGTCAGTTGGGAAGATACTCCCGCATTTACTCTGAGAGCCCCAAGAGCCTTCTTAAGTCCAGAAGTAAATATGGAAACAGCAACGTTTGCAGAGGGTTTCGATGCAGATATGGCTTTCAGAGTGTTTGTTTTCGTCAAAGCGGATGCTAATGTGCTTGTCAACTGGTCCCCAAGGGATCCGGAGCCTGAACCACCACCCAAGTCCGATGGCGCTCCTCCTTCGGGATAGTCTCCTCCTGCAGGGAATCCAGCATCTCCGTATCCCTCCCCAGGGTATCCAGCGTCTCCACCAGGGAATCCAGCGTCTCCACCAGGGATTCCACCCATTTGAACTGAAGTTTGCGAGGAAATCACGATCGTGGATGTCATGCTGGTGACCAGACTCACGTCAGCTTGCACACTGGCGTCAGGTACATTGACACGATATCTTCGTGCAGTGTTGGCCATTTCTCGCACTAGGTTTTCTGAAAGCGTGGATGCTACTTGCTTTACGTTGTTGCTGTTCACCGATCCGCTGCTGACCAAGATTTGTACTGTAGGAGCAGCAATTGCCTTTGCGTAGACAGCGGGAGAGGAACCCGGTCTTACATTAGCCACGGCCTGTGAGACGGCACTCGTCAGTTGGGAAGATACTCCCGCATTTACTCTGAGAGCCCCAAGAGCCTTCTTAAGTCCAGAAGTAAATATGGAAACAGCAACGTTTGCAGAGGGTTTCGATGCAGATATGGCTTTCAGAGTGTTTGTTTTCGTCAAAGCGGATGCTAATGTGCTTGTCAACTGGTCCCCAAGGGATCCGGAGCCTGAAGCACCACCCAAGTCCGATGGCGCTCCTCCTTCGGGATAGTCTCCTCCTGCAGGGAATCCAGCATCTCCTCCAGGGTATCCAGCGTCTCCACCAGGGAATCCAGCGTCTCCACCAGGGAATCCGTCTCCCCCCATTTGAACTGAAGTTTGCGAGGAAATCACGATCGTGGATGTCATGCTGGTGACCAGACTCACGTCAGCTTGCACACTGGCGTCAGGTACATTGACACGATATCTTCGTGCAGTGTTGGCCATTTCTCGCACTAGGTTTTCTGAAAGCGTGGATGCTACTTGCTTTACGTTGTTGCTGTTCACCGATCCGCTGCTGACCAAGATTTGTACTGTAGGAGCAGCAATTGCCTTTGCGTAGACAGCGGGAGAGGAACCCGGTCTTACATTAGCCACGGCCTGTGAGACGGCACTCGTCAGTTGGGAAGATACTCCCGCATTTACTCTGAGAGCCCCAAGAGCCTTCTTAAGTCCAGAAGTAAATATGGAAACAGCAACGTTTGCAGAGGGTTTCGATGCAGATATGGCTTTCAGAGTGTTTGTTTTCGTCAAAGCGGATGCTAATGTGCTTGTCAACTGGTCCCCAAGGGATCCGGAGCCTGAACCACCACCCAAGTCCGATGGCGCTCCTCCTTCGGGATAGTCTCCTCCTGCAGGGAATCCAGCATCTCCTCCAGGGTATCCAGCGTCTCCACCAGGGAATCCAGCGTCTCCACCAGGGATTCCACCCATTTGAACTGAAGTTTGCGAGGAAATCACGATCGTGGATGTCATGCTGGTGACCAGACTCACGTCAGCTTGCACACTGGCGTCAGGTACATTGACACGATATCTTCGTGCAGTGTTGGCCATTTCTCGCACTAGGTTTTCTGAAAGCGTGGATGCTACTTGCTTTACGTTGTTGCTGTTTACCGATCCGCTGCTGACCAAGATTTGTACTGTAGGAGCAGCAATTGCCTTTGCGTAGACAGCGGGAGAGGAACCCGGTCTTACATTAGCCACGGCCTGTGAGACGGCACTCGTCAGTTGGGAAGATACTCCCGCATTTACTCTGAGAGCCCCAAGAGCCTTCTTAAGTCCAGAAGTAAATATGGAAACAGCAACGTTTGCAGAGGGTTTCGATGCAGATATGGCTTTCAGAGTGTTTGTTTTCGTCAAAGCGGATGCTAATGTGCTTGTCAACTGGTCCCCAAGGGATCCGGAGCCTGAAGCACCACCCAAGTCCGATGGCGCTCCTCCTTCGGGATAGTCTCCTCCTGCAGGGAATCCAGCATCTCCTCCAGGGTATCCAGCGTCTCCACCAGGGAATCCAGCGTCTCCACCAGGAATTCCACCCATTTGAACTGAAGTTTGCGAGGAAATCACGATCGTGGATGTCATGCTGGTGACCAGACTCACGTCAGCTTGCACACTGGCGTCAGGTACATTGACACGATATCTTCGTGCAGTGTTGGCCATTTCTCGCACTAGGTTTTCTGAAAGCGTGGATGCCACTTGCTTTACGTTGTTGCTGTTCACCGATCCGCTGCTGACCAAGATTTGTACTGTAGGAGCAGCAATTGCCTTTGCGTAGACAGCGGGAGAGGAACCCGGTCTTACATTAGCCACGGCCTGTGAGACGGCACTCGTCAGTTGGGAAGATACTCCCGCATTTACTCTGAGAGCCCCAAGAGCCTTCTTAAGTCCAGAAGTAAATATGGAAACAGCAACGTTTGCAGAGGGTTTCGATGCAGATATGGCTTTCAGAGTGTTTGTTTTCGTCAAAGCGGATGCTAATGTGCTTGTCAACTGGTCCCCAAGGGATCCGGAGCCTGAACCACCACCCAAGTCCGATGGCGCTCCTCCTTCGGGATAGTCTCCTCCTGCAGGGAATCCAGCATCTCCTCCAGGGTATCCAGCGTCTCCACCAGGGAATCCAGCGTCTCCACCAGGGATTCCACCCATTTGAACTGAAGTTTGCGAGGAAATCACGATCGTGGATGTCATGCTGGTGACCAGACTCACGTCAGCTTGCACACTGGCGTCAGGTACATTGACACGATATCTTCGTGCAGTGTTGGCCATTTCTCGCACTAGGTTTTCTGAAAGCGTGGATGCTACTTGCTTTACGTTGTTGCTGTTCACCGATCCGCTGCTGACCAAGATTTGTACTGTAGGAGCAGCAATTGCCTTTGCGTAGACAGCGGGAGAGGAACCCGGTCGTACATTAGCCACGGCCTGTGAGACGGCACTCGTCAGTTGGGAAGATACTCCCGCATTTACTCTGAGAGCCCCAAGAGCCTTCTTAAGTCCAGAAGTAAATATGGAAACAGCAACGTTTGCAGAGGGTTTCGATGCAGATATGGCTTTCAGAGTGTTTGTTTTCGTCAAAGCGGATGCTAATGTGCTTGTCAACTGGTCCCCAAGGGATCCGGAGCCTGAACCACCACCCAAGTCCGATGGCGCTCCTCCTTCGGGATAGTCTCCTCCTGCAGGGAATCCAGCATCTCCTCCAGGGTATCCAGCGTCTCCACCAGGGAATCCAGCGTCTCCACCAGGGAATCCAGCGTCTCCACCAGGGATTCCACCCATTTGAACTGAAGTTTGCGAGGAAATCACGATCGTGGATGTCATGCTGGTGACCAGACTCACGTCAGCTTGCACACTGGCGTCAGGTACATTGACACGATATCTTCGTGCAGTGTTGGCCATTTCTCGCACTAGGTTTTCTGAAAGCGTGGATGCCACTTGCTTTACGTTGTTGCTGTTCACCGATCCGCTGCTGACCAAGATTTGTACTGTAGGAGCAGCAATTGCCTTTGCGTAGACAGCGGGAGAGGAACCCGGTCTTACATTAGCCACGGCCTGTGAGACGGCACTCGTCAGTTGGGAAGATACTCCCGCATTTACTCTGAGAGCCCCAAGAGCCTTCTTAAGTCCAGAAGTAAATATGGAAACAGCAACGTTTGCAGAGGGTTTCGATGCAGATATGGCTTTCAGAGTGTTTGTTTTCGTCAAAGCGGATGCTAATGTGCTTGTCAACTGGTCCCCAAGGGATCCGGAGCCTGAAGCACCACCCAAGTCCGATGGCGCTCCTCCTTCGGGATAGTCTCCTCCTGCAGGGAATCCAGCATCTCCTCCAGGGTATCCAGCGTCTCCACCAGGGAATCCAGCGTCTCCACCAGGGATTCCACCCATTTGAACTGAAGTTTGCGAGGAAATCACGATCGTGGATGTCATGCTGGTGACCAGACTCACGTCAGCTTGCACACTGGCGTCAGGTACATTGACACGATATCTTCGTGCAGTGTTGGCCATTTCTCGCACTAGGTTTTCTGAAAGCGTGGATGCTACTTGCTTTACGTTGTTGCTGTTCACCGATCCGCTGCTGACCAAGATTTGTACTGTAGGAGCAGCAATTGCCTTTGCGTAGACAGCGGGAGAGGAACCCGGTCTTACATTAGCCACGGCCTGTGAGACGGCACTCGTCAGTTGGGATGATACTCCCGCATTTACTCTGAGAGCCCCAAGAGCCTTCTTAAGTCCAGAAGTAAATATGGAAACAGCAACGTTTGCAGAGGGTTTCGATGCAGATATGGCTTTCAGAGTGTTTGTTTTCGTCAAAGCGGATGCTAATGTGCTTGTCAACTGGTCCCCAAGGGATCCGGAGCCTGAAGCACCACCCAAGTCCGATGGCGCTCCTCCTTCGGGATAGTCTCCTCCTGCAGGGAATCCAGCATCTCCTCCAGGGTATCCAGCGTCTCCACAATCCAGCGTCTCACAGGGAATCCAGCGTCTCCACCAGGGATATCCACCCATTTGAACTGAAGTTTGCGAGGAAATCACGATCGTGGATGTCATGCTGGTGACCAGACTCACGTCAGCTTGCACACTGGCGTCAGGTACATTGACACGATATCTTCGTGCAGTGTTGGCCATTTCTCGCACTAGGTTTTCTGAAAGCGTGGATGCCACTTGCTTTACGTTGTTGCTGTTCACCGATCCGCTGCTGACCAAGATTTGTACTGTAGGAGCAGCAATTGCCTTTGCGTAGACAGCGGGAGAGGAACCCGGTCTTACATTAGCCACGGCCTGTGAGACGGCACTCGTCAGTTGGGATGATACTCCCGCATTTACTCTGAGAGCCCCAAGAGCCTTCTTAAGTCCAGAAGTAAATATGGAAACAGCAACGTTTGCAGAGGGTTTCGATGCAGATATGGCTTTCAGAGTGTTTGTTTTCGTCAAAGCGGATGCTAATGTGCTTGTCAACTGGTCCCCAAGGGATCCGGAGCCTGAACCACCACCCAAGTCCGATGGCGCTCCTCCTTCGGGATAGTCTCCTCCTGCAGGGAATCCAGCATCTCCTCCAGGGTATCCAGCGTCTCCACCAGGGAATCCAGCGTCTCCACCAGGGAATCCAGCGTCTCCACCAGGGAATCCGCCCATTTGAACTGAAGTTTGCGAGGAAATCACGATCGTGGATGTCATGCTGGTGACCAGACTCACGTCAGCTTGCACACTGGCGTCAGGTACATTGACACGATATCTTCGTGCAGTGTTGGCCATTTCTCGCACTAGGTTTTCTGAAAGCGTGGATGCTACTTGCTTTACGTTGTTGCTGTTCACCGATCCGCTGCTGACCAAGATTTGTACTGTAGGAGCAGCAATTGCCTTTGCGTAGACAGCGGGAGAGGAACCCGGTCTTACATTAGCCACGGCCTGTGAGACGGCACTCGTCAGTTGGGATGATACTCCCGCATTTACTCTGAGAGCCCCAAGAGCCTTCTTAAGTCCAGAAGTAAATATGGAAACAGCAACGTTTGCAGAGGGTTTCGATGCAGATATGGCTTTCAGAGTGTTTGTTTTCGTCAAAGCGGATGCTAATGTGCTTGTCAACTGGTCCCCAAGGGATCCGGAGCCTGAAGCACCACCCAAGTCCGATGGCGCTCCTCCTTCGGGATAGTCTCCTCCTGCAGGGAATCCAGCATCTCCTCCAGGGTATCCAGCGTCTCCACCAGGGAATCCAGCGTCTCCACCAGGGAATCCGCCCATTTGAACTGAAGTTTGCGAGGAAATCACGATCGTGGATGTCATGCTGGTGACCAGACTCACGTCAGCTTGCACACTGGCGTCAGGTACATTGACACGATATCTTCGTGCAGTGTTGGCCATTTCTCGCACTAGGTTTTCTGAAAGCGTGGATGCCACTTGCTTTACGTTGTTGCTGTTCACCGATCCGCTGCTGACCAAGATTTGTACTGTAGGAGCAGCAATTGCCTTTGCGTAGACAGCGGGAGAGGAACCCGGTCTTACATTAGCCACGGCCTGTGAGACGGCACTCGTCAGTTGGGAAGATACTCCCGCATTTACTCTGAGAGCCCCAAGAGCCTTCTTAAGTCCAGAAGTAAATATGGAAACAGCAACGTTTGCAGAGGGTTTCGATGCAGATATAGCTTTCAGAGTGTTTGTTTTCGTCAAAGCGGATGCTAATGTGCTTGTCAACTGGTCCCCAAGGGATCCGGAGCCTGAAGCACCACCCAAGTCCGATGGCGCTGCTCCTTCGGGATAGTCTCCTCCTGCAGGGAATCCAGCATCTCCTCCAGGGTATCCAGAGTCTCCACCAGGGAATCCAGCGTCTCCACCAGGGAATCCTCCCATTTGAACTGAAGTTTGCGAGGAAATCACGATCGTGGACGTCATGCTGGTGACCAGACTCACGTCAGCTTGCACACTGGCGGCAGGTACATTGACACGATATCTTCGTGCAGTGTTGGCCATTTCTCGCACTAGGTTTTCTGAAAGCGTGGATGCTACTTGTTTTACGTTGTTGCTGTTCACCGATCCGCTGCTGACCAAGATTTGTACTGTAGGAGCAGCAATTGCCTTTGCGTAGACAGCGGGAGACGAACCCGGTCTTACATTAGCTACGGTCTGTGAGACGGTACTCGTCAGTTGGGATGATACTCCCGCATTTACTCTGAGAGCCCCAAGAGCCTTCTTAAGTCCAGAAGTAAATATGGAAACAGCAACATTTGCAGAGGGTTTCGATGCAGATATGGCTTTCAGAGTGTTTGTTTTCGTCAAAGCGGATGCTAATGTGCTTGTCAACTGGTCCCCAAGGGATCCGGAGCCTGAACCACCACCCATGTCCGATGGCGCTCCTCCTTCGGGATAGTCTCCTCCTGCAGGGAATCCAGCATCTCCTCCAGGGTATCCAGCGTCTCCACCAGGGAATCCAGCGTCTCCTCCAGGGAATCCAGCGTCTCCACCAGGGAATCCGCCCATTTGAACTGAAGTTTGCGAGGAAATCACGATCGTGGATGTCATGCTGGTGACCAGACTCACGTCAGCTTGCACACTGGCGTCAGGTACATTGACACGATATCTTCGTGCAGTGTTGGCCATTTCTCGCACTAGGTTTTCTGAAAGCGTGGATGCCACTTGCTTTACGTTGTTGCTGTTCACCGATCCGCTGCTGACCAAGATTTGTACTGTAGGAGCAGCAATTGCCTTTGCGTAGACAGCGGGAGAGGAACCCGGTCTTACATTAGCCACGGCCTGTGAGACGGCACTCGTCAGTTGGGATGATACTCCCGCATTTACTCTGAGAGCCCCAAGAGCCTTCTTAAGTCCAGAAGTAAATATGGAAACAGCAACGTTTGCAGAGGGTTTCGATGCAGATATGGCTTTCAGAGTGTTTGTTTTCGTCAAAGCGGATGCTAATGTGTTTGTCAACTGGTTCCCAAGGGCTCCGGAGCCTGAAGGACCACCCATGTCCGATGGCGCTCCTCCTTCGGGATAGTCTCCTCCTGCAGGGAATCCAGCATCTCCTCCAGGGAATCCTGCATCTCCTCCAGGGTATCCAGCGTCTACACCAGGGGATCCTGCGGTTCCTATAAGATATGAATCTATGCTACTGAGATCTACTGTTGTTTGTGAAGAGATTACGATTCTTGATATAATAGTATTGCCGTTATTTATATCATTTTCTAGGATGTTGTTTGGTATATTAATATTATATCTTCGAGCACTCGCAGCGATTCCTTTTAAAACTCCTCCGAATATCACAGATCCTATTTTCTTTGCGTTGTTGTTGTTTATTTTTCCAGTTGCTGCTAAGATGTCAATGGATGCCGATGCTATTGCGCTTGCATAGGCATTGCTACCGGAACCTTGTCTGACATTAGTAACAGCTTGAACTACAGAACTTGTCAGTTTTGTCGAAGTTTCTATGTCTAAATTGAGATTTGTGGCTGTTGATTGTAATGCTGAACCAATTATTCCCGCAGCCATTTGATTTGTTATTCTTGATGTAAATACTTGTTGGAACGTTTTTGTACTCGATATTGTTTTTGCCAGCAGTTTTTTAAGTTGTGATGTGGTTCCTGCAATAGATGAATCAATCAGTCCTTGTGTTTCACCTAAAGATATTTGAGGACTGAAAGGCACGCTATCAGGTTGCTCCATTGTTTGGCTGGATTGCAAAGTATCGAAACCTATTTGCCCTGTAGTTTCAATTGTTACACTAGAGGAGCTCTCCTCATATCCACCACTGTCTTCATCAATTTCATTGTCACCAGCGGCTGCTTCCTGGGCTGCTTCAGCTGCAAACATTGTCATCAAGTGTTTAATTTCCGTTATAAATTGTCTATTGACTGTTCCCATTGTGGAACGGAAACACTGCTTCAAAGCTTGAGACAGAGCTTCTGTTTTCTCAGCAATGCTGTCTGGATTGTTCACATCTTCTGCAATGACCAGCTCCGCCATTGAAGAAGCGAAAGCCATGTTCATCGCTTGGAGAGTAGCTTCGGAGCTTCCCCTCGAAGTGCTTACCCCAGAAATGGCAGACATCATTGTTTCCACAATAGATTCCATGTCTTCTTTCTCTTGTTGTGGAAAAACCGGAGATACACTGATCTTTTGGATGAGACATTTCATAAAAGCATTGGCCTTTTTGGGATTGGCCCATGGACTTTTCGACGAGGCACCGCCGGAGTGTCTCCTGCTTTGCACACCATCATACTGAACAGAGAGCAGTAGAACTGCGAAACCAAAGGTAGTTAACCAATTCAT
>BMAO01001378.1:0-24119 GCA_019973975.1 Trichonephila clavata | reverse complement strand
AAAAGGTTTAAATATATTTTTGTGTGCGACAGTATCGCCGTATATAATTTAAAATTGAAGAAATTTAAATATGCAGAAAATTAACAGAACTATACACACACACGTATATATATATATGTCCATATAATAACAATGGTAAGCAAGAAAATTATTATAAACTCAAAAAGGTATTAAATAAATCACTATGTATGATACAAAAACATATACACATATATACACATATGTACATATATTAACAATGGTAAGCAAGAAAATTATTATAAACTCAAAAAGGTATTAATCAAATAAATCACTATGTATGATACAAAAACATATACACATATATACACATATTAACAATGGTAAGCAAGAAAATTATTATAAACTCAAAAGGTATTAATCAAATAAATCACTATGTATGATACAAAAAACATATACACATATATACACATATTAACAATGGTAAGCAAGAAAATTATTATAAACTCAAAAAGGTATTAATCAAATAAATCACTATGTATGATACAAAAACATATACACATATGTACATATATTAACAATGGTAAGCAAGAAAATTATTATAAACTCAAAAAAGGTATTAATCAAATAAATCACTATGTATGATACAAAAACAGAATGAATATCTTTCATACTAAACTTCTGAGAAATACAGTATAATTTAGGCATTAGGATATTTTGGGCCAAAAGTCTGCTTATTTTAAAAATAAGCATTCTACTTTACTTTCGTCTTTCTGAGAAAATATTACCCTCTTTAATTATATTTAGAGGAATAACATAAGCGTTACTTGATCAAAAATTGAGGAACGTTCGCTTCTGTATTGATTAAACTATTTCTGACTCACATATTTTAATATGTGACTTAGAAATACTTCAGCAATAAAAATAATTTTTTGAGCTTCGATTAAATTTTCAAATATAATTTATATATTTTCTTGTAATATTTCTAAGTAAAACTATAAGTAGTTGCTATAATGCATAGTAGAAATTTCGTTCTTTGATGTATTTTATCAAATTAAATTACGCACATATATTTAAATAATTACATTTATTTTAACTTATTTTGCATTTATTTTAACGAATAAAGAACGTATTATTTCTTGATATTAACTTTAAAAGTTGCCTTTAATAGTTATTTCTAAACAGAGAGAGATTATTAAATTTAAAATTTAATAAAAATATCATTGCTTTTTATTCGGATTTTTTATTTTAATTTAATTTATGTTGTAAATGAATATTAAAGGGGAAAAAATGATACAATTTTTATTCCTTAGCACATTGAATACGTCTAAAAGGGTGATTCTTAATTTTGTTTTTTTGCGGCAAACTTTCAACAAATTCAAAATTTGGAGGTACCCTAACTATAAAATAAGTCTAAAAGAATTTTACTTAACTGTAATACACAATGTGTAAAGTAGTTTATGATAGTATTTTTCAATTTTAAATAAAATAATATGTATGACAAAGTCAAGAAAACATTTATTAACTAATTGCAAGTTAGTTATAAGAATACATGTGATGCGAAATTTGAGCTTGATGATTTTTGGTAATTTCGTTAAAATTAGGTCGTAAAAATGGTAATGCCACTCTCATTTCGTGAATTTAAAAGTATAAATTTTCTTTACCTTTTTATATTTGTTCATGCTGAAAATACGAATTCACGTGGAAATGATGTATCAATATTTGTAAACTTTTTTTTTGCTATATGAGATAATCGCATCTGATTTTTATCCAAAAGGAATAAATTGACTCTTCTAAATGATTGGAATTATATCTTAATTAATTCAGAGTGAAATTAGTTTTTCATCTTCACTCAAAGTGAATTAATTCATATACAGATGTATCCGTTATCAAAAAAGGATTACGAACCCAGTCAATATATTTTACATCCACCTACTACAGAAGGATATGTTAAATATACCAAAGATACCTTTATATACAACCTATGACAATAAAAAAAGTTTTCGGTGAATAGTTCTGTAACAAGAGCGTAGATGAAATATTTGCGAAATATATCTTACTGTCCTTCGAAATAGTCACCTCCCATAACTATGCACCGCTGAGATCTGTTATATATGTCCTGGAAACTTTTCAAGAAGTCTTCTTTTGGGATGGAGTTCAAAAGCCTCGTCACATTCCGTTGGATGTCAGGAATATCGTCAAATCTGTTTCCTATCAAATCGAGTTTGTGTCGTGGGAATAGGAAGAAGTCTAGAGAATTAAGATCTGGCGAGTATGGTGGATGCTCAATTTGCACCCCCCCCTTATTTTGCAAGGAACTGTTTGATGATATTGGCAGTGTGAGGATGTGCATTGTCATGAATAAAAATACATGAACCTTGTAGTGCGTATTGGGGCACTGACATCGCACGAATCCACGGTTAATCTGCAGTTCATCAGCTATCACGTGCACAGTTAATCGACGATATTTCGTGATTAATTTCCTCACTTTCTCAATGTTTTCGTCACTTACAGAGGTCACAGGTTTTGTCAGGAACGCTTTCCCTGCTTCTCAAAAATTGGTGAACAACTCGTACACACAATCCATGGAAAGTGCTTGATCTTCGTGAACACGTACTTCTTCGCATAAGCTTCTTTCATTGTTAAAACAACCTTTAAGGCAAGCTTAAAACAAAACTTTAAATTGATGTTTTGGTCCTTCATTTCCTGTTCTCAGTTAAGAACCAACGCACTGAGCAAAAACATTATAAAACAAGTCTAACATGGAACTCAAACAACGCTCAACTGAAGAACGGTGGAGGCAATTGGTCAACACCTGTCGTTACGCATGTGCAACGTTTTGTTTCGTCGTTGTCAGATCAGCCGTTCTGACTTCGTTCACCGATTTTTATTGCCAGATGTTGGAAAAATAGTTTATTGGTATGAAGCGGCCGAATGAGAGATTTAGTTTTGGATTTTATATTTTTCTAAGAGTACATGTAAATGTCTTAAAAAAATTGGCCGCACACTAGAGGGGTTAAGAAACACTAGCCTCAAGAGTTCAATATCGCATTTCTTAACGTGGACAATAATTAGTTCCGAAAAGTATGTGTAATGGATCAAATGAAAATGACTTAATTTTAAAGAAAAACTATTGTCTAATTTTGAACCATGATCACATGAGGAAGACGAATCCGATAGATTTTACGTGTATTAGCTTCATCTACATGGCGAGTCATCGGCGAGATCAAACTTATGATACGTCTGCCACGATTCTATGACTTTGACCACTCGGCTACTGCTACCACAACTGTATATTATAGAGCTTATAATAAACATATTATTAATATGTATTTTAAAGTAAAGAATAATTTTGAAAAACTACAGCATTATCCATATTACTTATAAATAAAAGTAATTAATATATGCTTAGATCATAGGTTCTCAAAGTGGGCGATAATGCCCCCTTGTGGGCGTTTGAGGCTTTTAGGGGGGCGTTGAGATGGCACGGAGGGGCTTGGGCAGATTAACCAAAAAGGACTAAAATAACACGCTGATTATGTACTAACAAAAGTAAACTTGAACACTGTTTACCTCATGTTGATTGTAGGTATTTAAATCATTCCATATCACATGTACGAAAATTCAGATATTTCAGCAGTACGGGAAGTATTGTAGATGAAAAACTTAAAAAAGATTATATTACATTCAGACGTACATTAAATTGAATGATATAGTGTATTTTAATTTCTGTAGTGCACTTGTTGGAATGTTAACCAGGAATTAATGTGATTCTTTAAAGGCTGAAATTGTCAATTTATATTTATTTTGAAAGCAATAGTTTGTTATGAATTACTTCGTATCATCTAAACCCCTGCCTATCTTTATAACAGGTAATCTAAAAATCTTTTATTCCACTCTTTTAAATGAAGAAGAAATTCAGTAGCGTTTCAATTCCAACAATACCCTACCTATGGCTAAAATATATAATATTACACATTTAAATGTATTTGTGGCAATAGCTACTTCAGATTCCCAAGTAAAAAAACTGGGACTTAAGAAAAAAATGAAATTAAAAAATATATTCTTTTAGTAATAGGATATTTTTTTAAAACTTAACTCTTGTGTATGTATTATGTACACTCTTATTTCTCTAGAGTGGGAGGGGATGGTATAGAAATATTCACTAGAAAAGGGAGCGGTGTCAAAATATTCACTAGAAAAGGGGGCGATATCGAAATATTTATTAGAAAAGGGGGTGCCAGTTCAAAAAAGGTTGGGAACCTATGGCTTAGATAGTGCGTAATTATGAATAATTATAACTATAGGCATAGTAATTTTTTAAATGGAACAAAATATTGCAAAGTTAAGAAATTACAGCCTTTTGATCCATCTCTTTCTTTTCCTCTCTCTCTCTCTCCATATATATATATATACATGTATATATGATTGTGTGTGTATATATAACATAGAAAAACATCAAATAAAAAATAAAAATAAAAATTACGTTTTATGAAATTTTATAAATATAACGGTAATTCAGGTATATATGTAAAATAGATAAGAGTAAATATTTTTACTTCTGGAGATAAAAGTGGTTTCCAATTAAAACTATATTTGATTTGGAAAATTTACTTAATTTTATTTACTATTTCACACACGAGGACAGATATACTTGTAATGTCTGACAAAAATTATATACCTTAAAATCTTCTAATGGGAAAAATGAGAATAATTACGAAATAAATATTATAATCAAGTATGTATAGTGAATCAAAAGAATATGAAATACAAAAATATAATATCTTCTAACCGTTTCGACTGTTTAGTATTATTCAATATGTTTATTATTTCTAGGGGCAAAGTTTCAAAAGAACTGAATTTGGTTAAAAACTAGAGTTTAACAATTTATTTGAACGGAAAAGTAATTTGCTTTTGTGTTGAAAACTGGAAATTTTCCTGAGGGGAGAAGATGAAATGAATTTACTTTTGCATGTAATTCGAAAGTTTTAGACAAATACGTCTGCTGTATATCTTGCTTATTTATAAAGTAAACAGAATTTCCACTGTAAGTAACCTGATTTTTTCATGTTGTTTTTTTATCTTCGAAACAATAAAGCAAATAACAATATACTTCTGAATGTGCTTTTTTCCCTTTTGTACGTATTTACTTACTACATTTGTTACTCAAGAACTGAAAATAATCTAATATTTCTAAGAAAAGAGTTAGTATTAGCTGTATATCTTTTATTTCATCATAATATTCAGTTTCTTTTATGTATACCATTCGATTTATAGAATGAATATTATTAAATGTTCTTTAATTTGTACCTTGTATACTTTACTATTCTAATTAATATAATTTTCTTTAAAAGTAAATATATGAGGGAGCATTATATATATATATATATAATTTTGGATATTACATATTAATAACTGCCAGAGATTTCTAAGATTGTACATAAAAATGTGGTCTTCACAATCTTTTTCAACTCATGGAACTTTTAGAACTATATATATATAAAGTGTTTTCAAAGTACCTATTATACACACACGTGGCCGCACACGCACACAACATATCTTAAAATAATATTTAAAGTACATCTACATGTTTTAGGTGCATTTTTAAAGACAATTAAAAATGTATTGTATTTCTTATTAAATTGAGTTTAATTTTAATATAAGTTATATTGAAAACATTGATAATAATTATCATCCTACCCATGCATTATATTTAGTAACTGGGATATGTGTTTGCATTTTGTTACACGAACTGTTGAAGTCAAGGTTTGTTGAAATTATGCAGTCACGTTTAATTTTCTATGTTTAATGTGTGTTTATATTGTATTTTTTAGTCACGTACATTGAGAAATATTTTTCATTTAAATTCATTCTTCTGAATAATAATAAAATGATAAAAGCAGTGTGAGAAATACTGTGCTTTTTTTATAGATTTTCAATCTGTAATTTAGAAACTGTGCTTGTGAAATTTAGATTTTAACGTCGAATTTGTTGATATGCCGACAATTAATTCCTTCTCCTTCGTTATATGGGTCCCCCCCCCCCATAATTAAAAAATGAGCATTTTCTTCAAAAAAATATTTATTTGTTTCAAAAAGTTATACTAACGAGTATAAAATTATTTCGTGGAACCTAGGATAGTAAAGAATAGAATATTCACCAAAATTAAATATTCTTTTATTATAATATAATAACAGTTAAAAAAGTATTACAAAAGAAAAATAATATCTACGAACACAATTTTCGGTTTTATTGACCGGGCTGAGCCTTAGATACTTGAAGATTCCTTGAGGCTGAGCCTTAGATACTGTTCAAACTTCACAGTGAACTTAAATTCGTTTTGCATTCATATTTATAATTTTCTTTTCAATTTATTACTGTGATTCGTGGGACCCCTGGATATGCTTTGAGGATCCCAACAGTTCCGTGAAACACAGTCTCAAGACCATTGGTATATATTAATCCACAAGAATGGTTTAGTGTAAGCAAACGAGTGCAACAAGTTATCTATAACGGAAAGCGGTTTGTGAAGTTTCAGGAGTTGCATAAATGGTATGTGAGTGCACGTGATATTCTGTCTAAACATGTAAATGCATTGTGCACTATTCGATTTTCGCGTGAAGTGTTTCCAATGGGCCCAAATATATCAGAATTCAGAAGTTTGTAAGCGATTTGCTTTGATGTTTTTTCGGTGTCTGTGAAAATAAATGTATGTTGAGGTTATTTAGACGAAATTCGAAATCATTTTCTATGTTTATTGTTTAGTAGTTCAGATAACAATGCATATTCTTTTAATATTATTGCAGTTTTCTATTATTGTTAATGATATCAATTTTTATATATTAGGTGTACAACTTTGCTTCCGCCGTTTGTAATAGATGCTGTAGTGGTAAGTGGTAGTCGAAATAAATAGATCGTAATAGCCTACAATAAGCTTAGGTATTTGTAAACATAACGCCATCGAAATATTAGTCGATTTGTTTCGGCATCATAAAGTTATTCTCGATTAAACATGTCAGCTTACGAGCCAAATTCTCGTCATTTGCGGGAGGTTTTAATTTTCTGCTTTGATATGAAGAAATCTGCGGTTGAGGCTCATAGAATGCTCTCAGATACCTATGGTGAGGCCACTATTAGTGAAAGAATGTGCCCAGAGTGGTTTCAACGCTTCAAGAACGGTGATTTTGACGTCGAAAACCAGCATGGCGGTGGAAGAGAGAAGGTTTTCGAAGATGCAAAATTGGAGGCATTACTTGATCAAGACTCGTGTCAAACGCAACAAGAATTGGCAGGATCATTAAGAGTGACGCAACAAGCCATTTCACAAGGCCTGAAAGTCATGGGAATGATTCAGAAACAAGGAAATTGGGTGCAGTACGAGTTGAAGCCGAGAGATGTTGAACGGCGTTTGTTTGCTTGTGAACAGCTGCTTGCAAGGCAAAGACGGAAGGGATTTCTGCATCGCATTTTGACTGGGGATGAAAAATGGGTTCATTACGATAATCCCAAGCTCAGAAAATCATGGGGATATCCCGGCCATGCTTCCACGTCGACGGCCAAACCAAATATTCACGGTTCCAAGGTCAAGCTCGGTATTCGGTGGGACCAGCTCGGCGTAGTGTATTATGAGTTGTTAAAACCGACTGAAACAATCGCAGGCAATCGTTATCGAACGCAATTAACGAGCATTGAAAGACAAACGGCCGCAATACAAAGAGAGACATGATAAAGTGATTTTACAGCATGACAATGCTCGACCCCGTGTTGCGAAAGTGGGCAAGACATACTTGGAAACGTTGAAATGGGAAGTCCTACCCACCCGCCGTGTTCTCCAGAAGTTGCTCCCTCGGATTATCACTTGTTTCGATTAATGGCACGCGGCCTGGCTGAGCAGCACTTCCGGTCTTATGAAGAAGCAAAAAATTGGATCGATTCGTGGATCGCTTCAAAAGATGACCAGTTTTTTCAACGCGGGATTCGTACGCTGCCCGAAAGATGGGAGAAAGTAGTGGCCAGCGATGGACAATATTTTGAATCATAAATGTATAACCAGTTTTTTACAATAAAGCCTCGAATTTCGGAAAAAAACGGCGGAAGCAAAGTTGTACGCCTAATAATTTGATTTATATTTTCGTCAAAACGTTAGAAGTTTGGAATCATTTTTTTTAAATAAACTGTACATTATAAGGAGTGTTGTACTGGCTGTAATAAAATGTTAACTTCCAAACTTTAATCCATGATCAGCTTCCACATTTTGAAATATTTCACAAAAAGTTATGGCCTCCCAAAACATTTGATTCGGCCGAGAACACTAAACCAATTTTAACTTCTTCAAACGGATTCGTTTAGAAGGAATTGTATCCATACTTGCTTCCTTGGATGGATTATTCATTAATAGCCTTATAATAAGCTTGCTCATACGAAAATCATTACAATTTCGAGGATATTCCTTACTACAAAACAATTCTCAGGAATGAATCTCTTTAATTAAATTTATGTAACCATTAAAATAGAAAATATAAATCAATCATATTTGATGGAGAATTATAGGAGAATAATATGTGTAGCTAGAGATGAATGGGGACTAACAGAATATGTTGAAGATATTTTAATTGCAACGTATACCATCTTGAAAAAAATATTTAACGAGTACTGATAATTCGTACATATGATGCTAAATCAACGTTAAAATTGACTTTAGATTTGCTTTAAAATTTTCATTTAGATCTAACAGCTGATAAAATTGAAATACGTAATAGAGTTGCTGCTACGAAGATGTTTGCTGACAACTGCCAACATTTAATCAGCTCTGCTATATACACACTACTGACATATGTAAAACTAACTGATCTATATTAGATAAATTACATGTTACATATAAAAATAAAAATCTTTTTGAAACAGATTTAAATAATTCAAGTTGCAACTGAAAATGGCAAGTCTGGGAATGCTTGTGAAGAGTTAATCCCCGTTGACATGAATGATTATAGATTACCTATTCCATTTATAAATAAGGAAAATTTACTTTTGAAATAAAAATTTACAAGTTCTTTAGAGATTCCATGCTAGAGAAAGCATTATAGAATTATGTGAAACGTAAGTTTTAAAAAGAATTAACCCCTTCCAGGTTCATTTTACTTCTCAATTACAAATGAAAAAAATGTCAGTTTTTTTATGCTTATTTACAAACATACATATTTTTAAAGCATAATAGAACCATTCGCGTACAAAATTCCCTAAAATTAATGTAAACAATCAATTTAAATAACTGGGTAATTTAACTTTAAGTTGGCTTTTTGAATGACAAAAATCATTAGACTTTGGATTCAATCGTCTCTAACTATAAGTATACAAACATAAAATACTTAGCTTTCATCCTGAATCAAATATTTTATTCACATCTCCTGCATTGACATTAATGATTAAGAAATTATTAATCAAAGTTTGATCGTGTATGATAAATATGAAAGCACTGATCTGCTTATAAACCAATAACGCAATCTGTACAGTAGAATCTTGTTTATTTTCTTACCTTCTTCCCTTTATTGTCTCTCGGTAATGTTGGATTAGTTTTTTTCTTTGTTAGGGTAATACAGTCAACAAAGTATCTTTCCGAAAAGTGTGAAGGAGGCTGCTCAACTGAAGGGAGTGCTCTTTTTGCAAAAAAATTCCACCAAGTGGGACTTTTTAATTATTTAAAGCCATAAAAGCACAAGTGAAATTATTCGGGAAACACCGATTGCATTGCCCGAGCTACACTCGGGAAGATCTAGGATGGTACGTTTCACCTGCCGAGCTCAACTCGTGAAAAACGGGGAAAATGTTAAATACCATGCTAGATACGTAGTGTCGCTTAAAAGAATGTGCTGCTTTAACTCTGCTTTTAGTGCTCCTCATATGTTGAATGAATCCAGAGAAGAACGTTGCAAAATTTTAGAACTTCTTAAGGTCTTAGAACCAATCAGGTTAACAACCAATGCTTATGACAGACAAGACACGAAATTATTAATAACTTAATACATATTTGAATTTTGGTTTGGGGAATTAAATGATTTGTAATCTTAAAAATAGTTGGGTGCATGCCATTACAGACTGTAGAGACAGAAATTGAGGAAAGAAAAGACAAGGGATTTTTAAGTAAAAATTTATTTGCTTTATTTATAAAATTCACTGACAGTTTGGGAAGAAATATTCAAGAAAATTTCTACCATTAGCTACAAATGCTCATATTACTAATTTATAACTTTATTTTTTTATCAGTACAAATGATATTATCTAGATCATATGAAGATTATTCTGCAGAAAATAAATAAGGTACGAAAAAAGTGAACGAAAAGAAAATCAAAACAGATCTGTGAAGAAAAATACTATGGATATAGCAATAAATAGGAACTTGCAAAAACTTGAAGAGAAAAATGACTTGCTGTAGTCCTCAAACTTAAAATAGAAGTCTTTGGTTTTTAAAGATTTCGAATAAGAAAGAAAAATTTACTTATTATTTAATGTTTTAAAGACAATTAAGCCCAGTAAGTGAATGATTCATTTTTTATTTCTGGTGATTTTATGTTTAATAAAGGACGTGGCTAAGTAATATATCCCTTGGCTTTATTTGCTTTTTAAAGTCATATTTTACTAAACAAAGAATGGAGTAAAATAATAAATAACAAATGTAAATCAACAAATAACAATTGCTATAATTTACATACACGTAAAACGTTTGGTAATTTCTGTGAAATTAAAGGAATATTAAGTTGTTAGATATTTTTTACTTTAATAACTTAATATGTGTATTTATGTACCTCGTGTTTTTCTCTTTCGTGTTCTTGAATTCCTATAAATAAAAATAAGAAGAACCTCTACAAAAAATTGTAAGTATAACTTGGTTTTTTTAATGTAATAAATTGGAAATGGTTTAAACCAGTTTTATGGAACCGCAAATACGAAAGCTGATTTTTAAAAAGCCCCTAAATATATTCTTGAATAAACTCTTAATATACACGCATATAATTTATCTCCTTCAAGTTATAACTATATAGAGAGTAAATTTCGCTTTTTATATAATTATATAACTTATATAACATTTTGTATATATAGTTGGTTGTGAATCAATTATAGAAGTTTTAAAACAATTCGATATATTTAAAAATGTAATGGGATTTTTATAACATTTTTGTGTTTAAAACATACCAGAAAATTTTACTTCTTGGAGCTGTATAGATTATTTTTCTTAGAAAACGAATAATACGATTTTTATTTTCTCATTCCCATTGCTCAGAGTAATGAAAATAGTTACGGTTTTGTAAAGGCTTATTGGAGACAAGGTTATAATAATATTTATTGATAATCGTATGCGTCGTATGTCTATAAATTATAATAAATATTTTTCTGCAAATTTTATAATATACAGAAAAACATTGTCCTAAGATCATTGGGACAACCTTTAAAGTGAGATAGGGGAGATAACAGAGATTCAGATTCTAACAAATCATGGTTGGAAGCGTATTCGTTCCGCGATACATGGCGGTTGTTCACAAGAAAGGAAACACCTGTTTTACCTGGGTCATTTAAACTGCCATCTCCCGCAGGGGAGTATAGAAAGTTTTACAAACATTGAACTGGCACATATGCATCTGATTTACGGATTGACTGAAAGAAATTCACGGGCAGCAGAAAGGTTGTATCGCGAAAGGTACCCACAGAGAGATGCACCGGATCGACGGATGTTTGCTAATTTGAATCACAATTTGTGTGAATATAAATGATTACGAGGTAATAGGCATAGAGTGAGGGTAAATCGTGAGTCACTCGTACTTCCAACATGGTAATCGGATTCCCTCGAACGATATCCAACATATTTTGTTCCATGTATGTGTTTTATACCGTGACCCGTTGGACTGCATGGCCCACCCTCTCTGTGCCATTACCTTGTAATAATCCATATTCACACAAATTATGTTTCAAGTTAGCAAACATCCGGTAGTCCTATGCATTTCTCTGGGGGTACTTTCGTGCAAAATCTTTCTGCTGCTCGTGCATTTCCTTTTGCCAATATGTAAATAAGGTGCATATTTGAGACAGCACAGCATTTGTAAAACTTTTCATGTTCCTTTGCGGGAGATGACAGCTCAAATATTTGTAAAAAGTCAAGTCTGTTTCTTTAAATGCTCTTGTGAACAACGAAACTCAGGTCAGAAGGAAGACATTTCCAACCATGGGTTGCTATGCTAATCTGAAGCCCTGTAATGCCACCTGCCTCTTCTTAAAGTTTGTCCCAATGATCCTAGGACATCATGTACACACATATATACACTCAAGAGCCAAAAAATTATGACTACCCATACATTTTGCAATTAATTCGCCTGGATGACGTGTAAGGCACGTGATCAGGGGGAAGTGATATTTAACTGCTACTGAAGAGTCTTAAGAATAATTCTTTCACTTACTTCTTTGTTTGATGGGAAAGGTTGCGGATCTAAACGACTTTAACAGATGGCAGATTGTAATGGCTCGAAGGCTTGGAACAAGTATTTCCGAAACTGCACGACTCGTGGGTTGCTCGCAATCTACAGTTGTTAGTACTTATGCAAAGTGGATGAATTAACGGTGAAACCAGCAGTAGACAACATGGTGTTGGACGTCCACACGCTATCAAAGAAAAAGGTCGTCAGAAACTGTCTCGCATGGTGAAGCAAAACCGGAGCCAGACAGTGGCTTAGCTGACAGCCCAATACAATGCAGGGACAAGTAGAATAGTATCGGAGTACACTGTTCAGCGGACACTGTTGCATATGGGGCTACGCAACAAACGTCCCACTCGTGTGCCTTTGCTGACCAAGCGTCATCGCCAACTGCGCCTGCACTGGACCCGGGAACATCGCGACTGGTCCATGGATCAGTGGGAAAGAGTTGCCTGATCAAATGAATCACGGTTTGTATTTCATCACGCTGATGGTCATGTCAGGATACACTGTCTTCCAGGCGAGCAGGTGCTCCCTCAATGTACAGTAGGTCCTACACAGGCTGGTGGTGGCGGTATTATGCTTTGCGGGACGTTATCTTGGGCGTCTCTGGGACCCGTGGTTGTGGTAGAGCAGACCATGAATGCTACAGGGTATCTGAACATCATTGCGAATCAGTTGCACCCTTACACGGCCTCTGTTTTTCCAGTTGGAAATGGAATGTTCCAACAGGACAACGCCCCGTGTCAGAAGGCTACAATTGTGTTGAAGTGGTTCCAGGAACATGATGCTGAATTCCAGTTAATGTCCTGGCCGCCTAACTCAACGGATCTCAATCCGATAGAACACATTTGGGATGTCATGGGATGCCAGCTCAGAGTTCAAAGACCACCAATTCGCAATATCTCGGATTTGCTTGACCGTTGCTTAAACATCTGGTACAATCTGTCTCCGGCCATCAACCAAGGACTTGTGTAATCCATGCCAAGGCGGGTTGAAGCTGTGTTGCGCACCAAAGGTGGGCCAATTCGTTATTAATAGGTGGTCATAATGTTTTGGGTCTTGAGTGTATATTGAGATAGAGATATAGAGGGAAACACAAAAATAATTAGTTATAGACAGTTAATATTTTGATAATATTTATTTTCTTTTTAAGAATTCTGATTTGATGTTGAAATCAAACTGTAATGTGCTGAACATAACTACAGTGAATAAGAAATAATTTATTGAAAAATAATAATATCGATGAATTATTATTTTTACGAACAGTATGTGACGTGTACTACATTATTAATATCACAATACGGTAGAACGTCGTTTATCCCAATCAAGTGGGACCGGACACCGTTCGGATACTCAATTGTTCAGATAACCGAAAACCGAATATGATCCATGCAGTATTTGAAACCGGACAGAAATTGTTGACTTTCCAACATTATAAAACTGTGCTAGAGACGCTCCTTTTTCTCCCTTCGCGAGACGGTTCAATATTTCAAGTTTTGTCTCTATGTTCAAGACATTGCGCTTCCGATTTGAATTCGAAGCCATAGCAGTTCACAACTCAACAAAAGATTACGTATACACCCCCTCATTTGGAAAAAAACTGACCTAATATTCCGTGCAGATGTTTACCAAATCACACACAACTGAAATTACCCAAATATCCTTCACCTTGGGTTTTCCCATCATTTTTGGCCTCACGCGAAACAACTGCTGAGCATTGCATTGTTCAAAAACGTATCCGGACTCTGGTTCGGATATTTGACGCTCCGGATAATAAACATTCGGATAAACGACCTTATACTGTAATATGTGATAAATAGAGTGTTTGGAAATAGTTCCAGTCAGTTGTTTTAATCGGGAATTACAAGGCCATATAGTTTATAATTTGCAAAGGAATGATGAAGAGAAGAAACATTCCATTCAAATTTCTTATCTGTAAAGTAAGTGTATAGTTAGTACAAAAAATCAAATGCAAAATAAGATAATAAATATATACATAAAATTATTTCAATATAAGTAGAGAAACAATAACCATTTGGTAAAATGGCGTTTTTTTTATTAATACCTAATAATACTTTTTTTCCCTTTCTAATCTTAAAACATAAATCATCAATCCCTTGGAAACAAATCATTCACCTAAAGGATTTAAGATTATGTTATATATTCCACAAACATTTACAGCATATATATATATATACAAAAACTCACAAATGTATATGCAAATAAAACTTTTAAAGAAAAAAAATTGAAGCATGCCCCCCCCCCTTTACAAATAAATATACAGGCAATTGAACCAGCAAAATAAGAAATAGAAGAAATGCATTTACCATAAAAAGGGACAAAATACAGCTTAAAATAAAAAGTGTCAAATAGGAAAATATAAGACAAAATTTAAATATTCAAGTAAATAGATAATTAGATTCTAAGTAAAAAAGAGAGAAAAACTATCTGAACTGAGAGAAATAAAAAATACACAGTGCCCGAGAGATTTAAAAAAAAAGTGAATAATGAAGGAAAACAAAATCTATTGAATTTTCCTATCTTTTGAGATTTTAAAACAAAAAAATTAACTTATCATGAATATTTGAATTTTTAACTTAAAGGTTAAGCCATATCTTAAGAAGTTATGGTGGCTCAATAAGGTGTTATTTTTTGTGAAAAGGGCAGAGAAACGCATAATGATCTGCAATCCCAATAGATTCAGGAAGGCACAGTTTGGGTTAATTTTTAATTTAAATTTACGGAATTAGTATAAAAATCAGCTATGGTTCGTTAAAAGAGTAAAATGTGCGTAAGATAAGGGTTGGTTTTTATATTAAGGGTCGGTAACTTTTTGACCCTAGAAAAAAATGTTGGAATTGGTCCAAAAGCTCTCCCAATTTTCTTCAAGTTTATTTAAAAAAATAAAATATATGTCTTATAGGCGAGCGATACATAACCTTCTCTCCAACTTCTAAAATTGCAAGTTTAGCACATTAATCTACAATACCGTTACAGTAACTGATTTTAATATGAATGTTTTGGTATAAAAACCTTGTTTTTAATTAAATTTAAATATAATGGGTTCGTTTGACATATTATGGAAAAGGGATTTAAAACAAAAACCTTTTTTTCAAAATCCCTCTAGAATAAAAAAAATTATATCATTAGATACTGTCTAACAAAGAAACCAAATACAGAAACGCTGCCATATGTTTTAAGTTTAATTTATAGCATCTGTCTAAAAAAGATACACAGAGTGAAACTAATCTTGGAATCAACCCTGGCTCTATCTGTATTCACCTTCCACTCCCAAGGACCTTTCGAATGATTATATAATAAATGACTGACTATAAATGAATTTAATAAATGAATAGGACTGACATCATACAATAAAATATTGAGATCGATATTGTTTGATAGGTTGTTTTCAAAAGAAAATATTACTGAATTGATTCCAGATTCAATATTTGAGATAAAAGTTTTTGATAGTTAAGAGATTTATGGAGGATATTATATTTAAGATCATCGGCAGAAGTGTGATATGTTTTAGTTATTTTAGTAAATAATTTATTTTTAGCTGTTTGGATTTCAGTTAAACTATTTTCTGAGAAATGAGTGTACCACGCCATATTCCACATCTTGGATAATAATCATCAACAGCTTTGTTGTACCACGGTTTGAGAATATTATGGTTATGTGGCAAATTAAATTTCGTGACTTTATTGAAATGAATGGTTAATTTATGTTTTCTCTCTTTGATGCTTTAATATACAATGAGCAGGAGAGAAAATTAATTTTTATAACTAAATATTTTGCATCTTTAATAATTTTCACAGAACCTCTATTAATTTTAAAAAAAACTAAAATGGAATTCTTTGTAAATTCAATCCCCACGTGCTTCAGACCCATGATTTTAAGGGAGTCAGAAAACAATTTCAATAGCTTTTTTTTCAATTAAAATGCCCACCTAGAGACTGTTAATATTTATTATTAATCTAACTATTATTAATCTAGTTACTATTTGGCTCAAATTACTTATTCCTGTTGAAACTGCAGATAGATCGTCGATAAAAGCTTGTTTTAAATTAAGATACCCTGACACTGTGGACAATCTTTGGAAATGGGATGTTCAATATAAACAATATGGCTGTAATAAATCATTTTCATTAATGTGATAGGAATAAATAAAACTGAGAAAAAAAATTACTTGTAACATTATATTAATCAAAAATACGAAATAGTAATATCGATCAATTTATATTAGAGAAAGCACTTTGGAGGTCTATTAATATTAATGAAGTATTGTAATTATTCTCTCTTTTAAACATATTTAGTTCTAGTGGGTAAACTATGGATATAATCTATACAACAAGTATTTTCTTTAAGACCGTACTGATTAGAGTGGTAAATAGTGTTATAAATAGCACCATTTGGAGTTTATTAAAAAAAAACTTTTTTTTCTGATACCTATTCGTTAAACGTGTATGTAAAAGGAAAATAAATCGATAGGATATAACTGACAACGGATCCATACCAGGTTTTAATAAGCATTTAGTTCAGTATAGTTCAGGGTTTTCGAAAAATTTGAATATTAAATATAAAAGTTTAAATCTCTAATAATCATCAGCGGATACTTAGAATAAACGAGCTTTAAACTAAAATAATCGATGAGATCAAGTCGAAGAGTTTATCCTCCCTGAGGCCTTTGAAAATAATATCTATTTCCTCAGGCAGAGAATCCCCGGGGGAGAACAAAAATAATAAAAGTGAGATTTTTAAAAAAAAATGAACTGGTGGGAAAAAATTCAACAAAATATATATTTTATATGTATTATTTGCATCCAGAACGGGCGCGCGCGGGCCTGGAAGAAGCAATTCTAAAGAATTAAAATTACATTTTTTGCCAAAGGAAGATTTGAAGGATAGTCATCTAGGATTGTTGGTGACTGATATAATTCTAAGTCGTAGCCAAACAATTAGGATAAACAACTGAACTGATATTTCACTCACCACACTACGCCAACTTAAGATAAATCTTTATAGCTTTATCAAACATTAGCTTTTATTCACTGGCTCATTGAATGGCTTGACAGTAACAACAGTGGTTACGAATTCAAGACCATAACTATCCGCTTACCACAGCCTAAAAGTTTGTAACTTATCTCATTAAAATTAAATAAGGCAACCACGTATTAATACATATAACACATGATAGCCCATGCTCAAAGGTCATTCTATATGTGATAACATATTTTATGAAAAATGTTACTATGAAGTTATAAAATGCATGCTATATGTAGATCAATACTTTACCTCAAATCTAATTACATAAGAATTGTTGATTAAATCTGATTTTAGGGTATCTGACTACCCTAAAATTGTGAATTTTGCCAAAAATGGACGAACTTTTTAATTATTTTAATTTATACACCATCTTATTAGTTTTATAAAAATACCAAGTTTGTTATTTTCTGGTCACTAGAACAAAAACTACAAGTGTCTTAGTAAAAGCAGATGTCATACTTTAAGGGGTCTAAGGACTCTTAAATTGCAAATTTTTCAATTTTTTGAAAAAAAAAATATATGTTAAAGCCTCAACATTTCTGAGCATTTGGATACCAAAATGTTGTTGATACTGTAAAAAGTTGCGAAGTTATTGAGAAATAACTAGAGAAATTTAAACAAAATCCCTATCTCTTTCGTATCTCTTTAGCTTCATTTTTCTCAAAACAACAAATTTTAGCTTGCGCGCAGAAATTCTCAGAAACTATTTATGAGATCTATTTGAAATTTCATACACGTGTTCAAAATATGGCTCTTCATAAATTATACTTCAATTTTCAAAAAAAAATTTAATAATTTTTTTTATTTGAATTTGAATTTATTTTTTTTCTTAAAATTTTAAAATTTTTGTTGTAATTGTATTTAAAAAATATATATTTTTTCTAAATTTTTTAAAAGTTTGTATAACTTTGAAAGTGAACATTTTTATACCAAGCAAAGTTAATTTTGTAAATTTTGATCAATTTTGTACTTCAGAATCTTGCGCGCTGTAAAATACTAATTTTCAAATTTTTAAAAATTGTCCAATTTTTATTTTTCTATAAATTTTAAAAAATTTTCACAAATTCTCCGGAAATTTGAGAACGAATGTAAATGTATGTGATTATCATGTGATAAAAATTTCAAATGATTATTTTGCTTTATTGCTAAGTTACATTGGTTTCAAGAAGGATATTTTTTTCGAGTGCACAGATATATGTTAAGGATCCTGAGACCCCTTAAAACGCTTTTTACTCGAAACATTTTTTAAATGCTCAAACGGGGACAGGAATTGCTATAAATGTTTTGAAAATAATTAACTGAATTTTTTTGTGTATGCTCTGTATAATCGTCGAAGTGTTTTAACCTTCAGATTTATCAATCACTGTTTTATTAAAAAATGTATAGTCCTTATGCTAATATAATAACAGTTTTATAAGCAATTTCATATAATAACTAAGATAAAGTGCTCTATTTTTTGTAAAATTAAAATATCTCTTATGTTGAAAATCATTTCAAAAATGAATAACATAGCAACTCATAATAATTAAACATTTGTTCATAAACTTTTTTTACAGAATCTGCACCGTTTATGTTATCTTTTGTAAATTTTTACCAGTTGTTTCTCATTTTAGTAATAATAATTTCTTTTCATCTTTTTAACTTTGGCATTATTTTCTTAAAATTTACTAAGCAAATCTAAAAATCACAAAAAAAAATCCCCATATCTCAATTTTAAAAAAAATAGTTTCGCAAGAGTAGTCGGATACCTTAAGTTATATATAAAAGCAATGTTTATTTTTTCTAAAAATTTATTTCTAAGTATTTTTTATTTTATAAAAAAATTGGTTTAATACTTGTAAGGAAACCGAGAAAAGTTCAGTATTAAATTCTATAACATGATTTGAATTTCATTCGTTTAAAATATAAAGTGCCCTATACGTATACTAACCTTTTAAAAATAATGTAAGGATACGTTTTTTTTTTGTTTCAAGAAGCTATCCATCATTTCTACAACATTTGTTCCTGTCAAAAGTTTCATAATCTTTATTTATCAGATAGTGCAGATTTTCAGTTTATATTTCACTTTCTTCTCATATTAAATTTATATTAAATATAAAGAATGCTTAGATCGCGTAATACTGTGCACATCACGTTTTACTTCGATAGAAATGCTTTACACTATTAAAAATTCTTTAAAACATAACTTAAATGTATATTTGAATTTTGGTTTTATATGTGTAAATTAATGTAAAGTATGAATAAAGAAATATTCAAAAGAAAAGATAATTTCCTACAGGGGTTAAAGGCATTTCAAAAGATGTGTTCTCATTTTCCGATACTTTTAGAAGATATTATGATTCCATTTGTTTTTATAAAAAAATTTAATAAAATCATTAAAACTTAGTTAATATTATTATAAACTTATTTAATTTTTCTTATTGCTATACTATGTTAATCTGTATCTTCAAGAGCTGATCAGTTTAGGAGTTTCACTCTCATTTTTTTTTCTCTATTTTGTATGAACATATTATATCTATCTATACTACTTGACTCAATGACATCACGTTCATTTACCGCAGTTGGTTTATGCAAATAAGCCAACAAATGAAAGTAATTGCATCTTTTGTTTTTATAATACTCTACTTAGAAACAGGGGTAGTATAAATAACTATAATAGATACATGAAGCAGACAGATTAAAAGAGATATAGAACAACAAAAGTTATGCCGAAGGCTTGAGATACATTTCCAAACATCTGGCTGATATTTAAATTGAGATACGTCCTCTGTAGATTTAGAATTATTTATTATTTTATGAATTTCTTCCAGTTTTAATTTGCATTCATTTTTCTATATATCTATGTCTCTATTAGTTACATTTCCTCTAAAAAGTGTAGCTTGCTTTGGCCCTATTTTGTGAGGTTTTCATTTCTCATTACTATAGATTTTTGAAGCCTTCTTAAATTAAGATAAATATAGAACTAATAGTCTTTTCTCGCGTAGTTGGTATTCATATCTTAAATCCTGCATAGTTAGTTTAAACTACTGAATTATGAAAGATCCCTAATTTTTTTTTTTTTTATTAAATCTGTTAAAAGGAATTTTCTTACAGCTTATATGGTTGAATATAAAGCAATTACTTTTTTAATGTTTATATTTCATTTCTTTTTTATGTAATTGCATAGAATAATTTTTCTTACGAAATATAAATGTGTATTTAAAAATAAAAAATAAAAATTTATGTGCATTTTGAACAATTAATATATTTTTTTAGCTGGATTATTTATATTTATTTTTTGTCAATAGATATTTATATATTCTTAAGCACATAAAATTGAGTTTCAAAAACAAGTAAAAATCAGATTAAGGATTTAAAAATTATTTGTTACTAAAACACAAGCCCATTTTTAATTGGGTTAAATAAACCTTCTTTGCTTTAACAATAATTTCATTAGAAATTGCTGCAAATTTTTGACATTAAATGTATACATTTAATTTCCAGATACATCAATGCTTCATTATGCTAAATTATCAATGCTAAATTATTCATTTCTTTATATTTTAATTTATGTTCAAACAAATAATATAATTTAGAATAACCTCAAATATTTCAGAAAATCTTTATAGAACATTCATGACAATTGTAAGTATTTCTAGATAGAGATCAAAGTATTAAATTATCTACTATACTTGCAGTGAAGTAAAATGAATATAAAAGTGCATTTATGCCTTTTCTAAGTATTCTTTCAGAATTTTCCTCTTTACAAAGGCTATGAAATTTGGCTTTCAATGTCGGTGACTTTTATATACTCTTTACCATTTAATGAGATGTCTTCAACGTGTATTATCACTGAAAGAAGGCAAATTACTACTAAAAAGAGAGTATAGTGAACCGAGAAACATTTTTGAAAACATCTAATGGTAATGTTTCACTTAGAAATGATAAAATTTACGATGTTGTAATATTTTAATATACTTAAATTTGACTAAATATGTGTGCCTTTACGTAAAGCTTCCGTTAGATTTTTAAGGAAATATTTATCCAGGCAAAATTTCATTATTACAGTTCTTTTTAAGTTTAATGTGTCTTTATAGCAGTTTTTTCTTGTGGTAGAATTTTAAATGCATAACAAAATTCATTACGCAATGGCGGAAATATATGTTAAATCTCTAATTATCCTTCAAGTACGCTAAAATATTAAAATAATTGCTATAAAATAACTACATATAGCCCTAATTTTACGAAGTTCTAGAGTATGTGATGAGGTAAGATAAAAAATCATTTTTATTCTACTTTGAATATGCTTATTTATTTGTGGCTATTGATAAAGAAACTGGTTCTAAAGTAAGGCATTGTGCATAGAAAATGACTATTCTCTAACTTGTTTTCTTCTCTTGTTGCATCATTTCATTTCGCAATATAATCATGCAGCAAGTAATAAGCCAAGATCTTTCAACGGCAACATTTTTCTTTCCTTTTTTGATTCGTCATTGATATAATATGGAAATATAACGGTATCCATAGAATTTCAAAGAAATCAACATGAGACGCGATATATTATACAATGATTTAGGGAAGGAACAGTTTTTTTTGCCTTTTTTCTCTATTAAGAAAAAAGCCCATTTTACCTGCATAAAACAAGTCTATGTATTTAGGATTTTATTTGTTATAGGGCCACTGTGCATCATATTAAATACTACTAATTTTGCCAAGTTTTTAAGTTGAATGAATTATAAAAATAATTTAAATGAATGATAAAAATAAAGCAATAGGAGTTCCATAACATTCAGAAAACATAAAACATCTGTAAAATTAGTTAAATATTAAATGTAGAATTTGGAGTCAAGCTTTAAACTAGATAGCCCACCAAAATTGATAATTGTGTTATTTTTAGAAAAATGCATTCTTTAGTCTTAATTCCATATCTTCTTCTACTGTAAGACCATAATAATAAAGGACCACTTAGCACTATAAAATGGCAAAATAGAATTAACACTTGTAATATTGTATGTGCACCACATTCATTTATTATTGTGTTTGAATATTACTCTAAATATGCATACCTAAATGCCATCCTTTTTGAGTTATACTCAAAATGCACAATTACATTTAGCTCAGAAATGTACAATTTTTAAATCATAACAGAATTCAAGCATCACAAAATGTAAACCTTTTTTAATTATAAATAATGAACTCTTTAGCCTAAAAATTCTCTCTCTCTTAAAGCTAAAGTAATACAACTTATTTTGTTTTCCATTACCTTTTCCACATTACTCAAAATTCACAGTTTCAGAAAACAACAAATTGACCTACAGTATTGAGTGAGTTATTACCTGAACACAAATTAGATTTTTTTCACCCACCTTAAAAATTATCTTGAAAAGGATGAAATATATCTATTTTAAAAGAAATTAACATATTTCATAATGTTAAATTTATTGCAGCATTCCTAACCCAAACCAATCAAGTGCAGAAATTTTCTAGCAGTCATAATTTACTTTAAAAATTTAGATAGCTCAATGTTTTAAAATTCTCATTTGAAGGTAAAGGTACATATACAGCATTTCTTATTGCATTTTATTTTAATAACATGTTTAATAATTTCATCTCATTTGAATTTTTTTGTCTAATAATCGTTTTGGTTCGCATGTTATATAGAAACTAGAATATATCACTTAAAAATTCTCTTCAAGGATACTTTTCTAAATTTGAACTATTAACCATTAAATTATTTTTATTTTTCAAATTAAATGCTGGTCTTAAAATAAACGACAGTAACTGAAAATTACTTTTTACACATCTATACAGTTTCATTTCAGTTATCAGAGTGTGATTTCACACAATACAGCAAAATGTGTTTGCAATATATTCAGATTACAATCAGATTATTTTTTTTCTCTTTTTTTTTTTTTTATTTACGCAAAAGCGTTGTTTGAGTGTTTGGTGTAAGACATATTAGTCATTTTCAAGCATTTATTAAATGAAGAATATTTCATAAAATATATTGTTCTAATGAGATTTCCCACTTCAGAAAATTTATTTTTTTCGAAAAAATATTGCTCATAAATATATTATTTCATAAAGATACCTCATAAAATATTAATATTTTATTATAACAGTGTTGTCTCCAAATTGACTATCCACTGAGTTATTAATTGAAATTTAAGAAATTTCCATTTTTTTTTATTGTTATAAGAGTTTAAAAAGCCAATTTCAGATACATTGCAAAGGAGGGTAAACATTATGTTACATTTTTTTAAAATTCAAAAACTAACTTTTTAAAATTTTATATATATAACTCTTTATCTATATAAATAAATAAAATTGAAGTGTCTGTTTGTAATTTCAAATTAGCAGCTTTTTACTAAATGCATTTAAAGGTATACACGGTACTTATATCAAAAAATAAATTTTTAAAATTTTTGTCTGTCTGTTTGTTCCGGCTAATCTCGGAAACTTCTGGTCCGATTTTAAAAATTCTTTCCCCAATGGAAAGCTGCATTATCAGCGAGTAACATAAGATATATTTTATCTCAATATTTCTACAGGAACAGGAACTAAGCGGGTAAAACGTTGACGTTGCTTACTCCCGCCAAGTTGGCGCAAAATTATGCATTTGTTAACAATGGGATTTTAATAAAAAAAATTCTCACATTTATAACAAATAACTGC
>BMAO01001377.1:0-22699 GCA_019973975.1 Trichonephila clavata | reverse complement strand
TTTGGGAAGGACTTCTCTCATATACCTGTGCGTGTGTTGTTACTAATGCCACCTGTCTAACGTAGTCATATCGAGGCCCACGAAATTCATCATGGCATCGGGCTAGATTGTACGCCTGTCGTTAACCATAGCTTTGAGCACCATGCAGGTGACAGTACGATTTGGCTCGGTTCCACCCCAATTTTGAGGGAGAACACCCTAGGGGTAGTCAGGGGCCTCCCACATCTCTTCCCCTTCCACCAACCTCACGAGGGGACTTGCGGCGCGACGGCTATTTAGAGTACCCCCTTGCCGGGAAGGCACTATACATTTACAAACATCCATGCCTTCCCCGGGATTCGAACCTAGGCCCTACGGCACAGCAGTCAGCGTCGCTAACCACAAAACCGGATGGGCTTCTCAGATATCCTCTTACTCACTTAGTGCCTATTGGGCAGTTATCTAACAAGTTGAATTCGAAATTAAAGGAAAAGGTTTAAAAATATTAAAGCTCTTTCTTAAACAAATAAATAAATTTATTAAAATTCTAATTTAAAAAACTGCTTTAGTTTTAGTAACACTCAAGTGACAGAAGAAAATGTGAAAGGTTTTTAGTACATGATATATATATCTTGCACGAGTTTTTATTTACATAATCAGTTAGCTTAGAGTTTTGAGCTATCTCGTGAGTTTCGTTTTGAAAGTAACCTACAATTTTCTTTGATGTTATTATTAATTTTAACTGTCATTTTTACAGAAGAATGTAAATGAGATTAAGTATAGAATAGAAGTAGAGTAGTAGTGGATAGTGAAGAAAGGCTGGGAAGGTTAGCCAGAGATTCGAGACATAATTTCATTTAAATTTGTATTCATCATTCCATTTAAATAAGTACTTAATGGTTTATTGTTTAAAGATTTGTAGTCTTTGCATTATAGTGGATGTTCTTCGATCCAATCAATATGCATCCCTGCTAGTTCCACAAGATAGGTAATTTTGTGTTCTTATAGCTTTGTCGTATTAGGAAACCTTCCCAGAATAGATTAAGTTATTTGGCTTAGCAATAAGATTAATAAATTGAGATTATTTTATTCCTGCGTTTGAGGTTTTTATGGTAACAAGACCTACAGATACTCAATTTAAGATTACTCAGGAACGGAATCTTCGAATTTACCAATACAAGCTTCTGGGTTACTACTTCCTTTTATTATATAACTAAATCCCGAAATATAAAATATTATGTCAAACACTTTTTCACTATTTTTATCTCTCAAGTGGCTATTGCTTTAAATCCTTTCATATCAATAGATATAAATAGTTGTTGTTTCTTATCCCAGATGGTATAGCTGAGCTACACCATCTCCATAAAACCAAAAATCTCCAAAAAATCCAGAAATAAGATAGGATTTCCTAAAACCTCGTCATATGAAAAACTCAAACAGTTCAGAATATGACTGCGAGAGGCCTGATCAGCCTCGCATCTAGGACATTCTGGGAAGACTTTCCGGCCCTGTTGAAAAGTCAGAGACTTGATGTGGCCACTAAAAAGCACGACAGAGCCGTCTGCTGATACCTAGGAATATTAAGTTGGTGACACCAACGAGGTTTTTTCACAAAATACCAAAGGTGAGCAAGGGGGATTCTCCAAATTGCATTCAATTCTAACATTTTAATAGAGGAGAGTTCAGCAAAAGTTATACAAGTGTCCCTCATCAAAGTGTCAGCAGTGGCAGACTTGGCCAAACTATCGGCTATCTCGTTACCATTCAATCCAATATGGGAGGGGACCCATTGAAAATATATACAGTGCCTAGAAGAAAGTCGAATATAAATAGTAAAGTAGGATTATCGTTTTCTGTTATGAATGTGGCAGGAAGAATTCCATATGTGAAGCTGTGATACATTTCTACAAGTGTTGTACTATTTCCACGAAATTGAAATTTTGTTATGGATTAACATCTTACCAAGAAAACATTTTTTTTTTGTTGAGTTATAATATTTTCCCTTCTTTTAAACAGTTTCATGAGGTCATACAATTCCAATACTTGTCTTTACAATGTAAAACTTCGATAATTTCTCTATAAATTTGTATACTATTCTCACATTCTGAATTTTTATTTTTTTGAAACATAAAATTCTCTTACTGGATGTTGTTATACATAAACCCTGTGAAGACTATTAAAAAATATTTGATTTAAATTATTCAAAATACTTGTATAATCTGTATATAACGCAATACCATGAATAAATTTAAAAGTTAAGTCAGTGCTTCTCAAAGTTTCAACATTCGCGACCCAATATTCCATCATAATTTTCTTCCCCTTATACAATAACAATATATTAAATTCAATAATACTAAACTATGACGCAAAAAATACGACACGACTTTAATCTGTTACTAAGAGCCACCGGTGTATATAAGCATCTCGCTCAGTCAAAGTGTTAATTTCCCCGGATGTATATATACGTCTTTCTGAAGTACGATCTTTTCTGTGCACTGATATCCATAAACTTATTCCGAAGGCTTTGGAATGCAATAAAAGGACCTTGACAATGTTTTTGTGAAGGGTTTACTTATTTCAGATTATTTGCTTCTATATTTCTCCCCCTACCTACTACATTCGTGCGCCTACGTAGAAAACGGTTGGCATTGGAAAGCGAATCGCGTAACTTTTAATCGGCAGTTAAGGGATTAATTATAAACGGTATAAATTAACAAGTATATTTGTATATAATTGTATATAATTTTATGTATGACAATCCCATGGGGCACACTGGTAATTATTAAACTTGTTCTTAACTTGGTGTTGTTAAATTAGTATAGGATACATTGTGTAGCACTAATGCATTTATAAGTGTAATATATCAGTTTAAATGTGTATTTTATTTTTTATTATGCAGAATGTATTTTTTTGTTTACTTTCAGTAAATTAATATTTTTTAAATTATATTTTGTTTTCTACTTTTCAATATGCTTGCGCCCCCTCAAAGAGTTGCCACGCCCCCCAAGAGGGGCGTGCCCCACAGTTTGAGAAACCCTGAGTTAAGTACATTTTTTACAGTGATTTTGTAGAATTTTTTCAGCTCAGAGCTTTTCCAGTTTCTCGAACACTTAGTCTTCTATATGAAAGAAAAGATCTGTGTGATCTTATTTCATGGGGGGGGGGGGGGAGAATTGCCCGAATTACTTAAATACTGTCTTTTTAACCAACAATCAAATTCCTTCTTTATCCGAATCCTCTAAGAAAACCTAATTCTGATAAGAATGGGGATTGAGTTGGAGACTGTGTGATGAAAGAAGAATCCTTCCAAATTAAATGTTCTGTCTGTCTGGAAAAACACCTGGGACTTCCGCTCGTCTTTGAGTAATAGAATGTGATGGATTAAGACAAGGAAAAGACTTGAATCTAGGGTGTAGAAACTCTCCCCAAAACTGTCTTTTATATTATACTGGCCTTAAGCCAACCGCTTTGCTGAATATTTCATGATGTTTTATAAATATATACTGTTTATATATATATATATTCATAAATTACTGATATCTAAGACCTAGCATTAAGAATTCGATTGCATTGAAAAATATACTTATACCTGTAACTCTCGCCTTTGGATAACAAAAAGGAAAGAACTTCTAATTTGTATTTTCTAATAATCTCTAAAATTGAAGTATAGAATGATGTTTGCACTTTCGTAACCCTATAACCAAGTGGATTTGCGCAAAACAATTTTCGGTGGATCTCTACTCCGTAAAGTAAACATGCAAGCCAAATTTCAAGCCTAAATCTAATGGAGCAAAAACGAAATTTTTATTACCAATACCCCCCCCCCCCGTAAACTCTTTGAGAGTCGTTCTCTAAAATAACCGTTCTTAGTGGATTTCAATTCAACAAAAGAAAAATGCAAACCAAATTCCATTATTATAGTCCTTGTAGATCGAAAAAAGGATTTTTTTTTTGTCAATACGCTTCAGTAAACCCTTGCTCTCCCAAAAGTTGATTTCCCTCAAATACATTTTTAGTTGATCCCTATTCAACAAAAGAAACATGCTTAACAAATTTAAAGTATTAGGGTCTAACAATTCAAAAACATGAATTTTTTTCTATAACTTCCCTTGACCCCTCGCAACTCTCCTTAAGGGTAAATTTTCGTTTTACTCTATACATTCATACTTCAAATTATGCGTTTTACGGTCCTGAGTATCACAGAAAAGGTTTTAATTTGGAACTACTTAATAAAAATTTGTTACCAAGGAAATATAAAAAAAATAATAAATCTTTTTGTTTAAATTGGATTTTATGGTAGGTTATTGCATGGTTTCTTAAAATCTTTAAAAGCATAGAATATGCATAAGGAAATGGCCGAATGTATGTTTACATCAAATTATATGTTTTATGGTCCTTAGTATCAAAAAAGTATTTCCACTTGGAACTACTTAATAAAAATTTGATACCCAAAAGGTATTTTTTAAAACAAATTTTTTTTTTGTTTGACTTGAATTTTATGGTAGGTTATTGCATTGCTTCTTAACATCTATAAAAGCATAGTATATGCATAAGGAGATGAATAAAAGCAGGTGTACTTTGAATGTAGCTCAGTATTATTTTTATTATCTATTCTAAATTTTATTATAACTACTTGTTTTATCATTGTTTAAATTTATCAGTGGGAGTTAAATTGATAATTTTTATTTTTTATTTATATTTTATGATTCCTAGTAATTTTAGTAATGTTAAATGAGAGAGAGGAAAAACAATACACACATATAAATGATTGTACTATTACGCTCTTACGTAAATTTAAAGCATATATATTACTCTCTTTTCTTTCGCGCGCGCGAAAGTTTTTTTTTTTTTTTTTTTTTTTTTTTTGTTATTGTTGCTTTGCACTTCCTAGCTTAAGATTTTGATTTTTGAAATTATTTTGCACAAATTTTTGTGGACTGTAAAAACAAAGTTGCATATTATTTATTACTGATTTTGTTGGAAATTGTTATATTTTTTTCCGATAGTAAAATATTAAAATGAATATTATCTTCTTTAACATCTTCTAAAACAAATATTACGAACTTGTGTAAAAAAATTCCACGGTTTTTATTTAATTAAAAAAAAGTTAATTTTAAACAGTTTAACTGGAGCAAAATGAATTATTTTATTCAAATTAAAATTGAAAATAATTTGAAATTTTATGTATACATTTTAAATATTGCCATAATTAAAACAATAGTCCAAGCATGAATTGATAAAATTTTGTTATTTTCTCTTAAATAACTGGCATCTCTCTCTCGTATAAATTTCCAAATTAAATATTTTAATTATCTAGTTGCCATGAATCTATAAGAAATTCTCTAGACATTTTCTGTGGTTGAATGGCAAAAGAGAATGCACCCGAAAAGTGTCAAAAACTTAGAAAATTCTTTTTGAGGCATAAAGTTGTTATCAGGTAATAAAACACTTTCATTGAATCCTTTTTAAGGGAAATTTGAAAACTGAACACAAATCAATATTAACAAATTGTGCAAAATATGATAATACGTAAACTGGAAAAGTAGTCTTTGAAGCTTCAGCATATGTATTTTGAGGGGTGGTTTATGGTGAAACTAAACAAAACATTTTTAAAAATAATCTTGATTTATTTAAATTATTACCTCGGTTTTAGTAGAGTCTAATACAACTGTTTCAATTGAAGCTGCATTCATACTAAACGTTCAAAGCGTAAAGCGTGTAGATGTAAATATAATTTATGATATTGCAATTTATAGATTCATTTTAAAGTGGTTTTTTTTTAGAGAAAAGATGAAAAACAAACTGAATCAATTTCAATCTTAAACATAAATTAACTTGGCTGCTTATAATATTATTTCAATTAATACAATCAGTATTTATTTCCTTGAATAGAAAAGTGCAATTTTTTACAGTACAATTATAATCTATTCCAAATCTTCTTATAAAATGCTACCATCTCATCCAATTAATATTATAAATATTGTATCTGCAATTTCTCACAGACATTGTAATGCAAACCTAAGTACCGTAAAATCCGGCGTATAACGCACACTTTTAACAAAAAATCAGATTGAAATAGATGAGTGTGCGTTATAATGCCGGAGCCAGATATAAAAATGATAGCTTTAAAAACCAAAAAAAAAAAAAGAGATGAACATTAAAAAAGTAGAGTTCTACATATATCGAAATGCTGTTTATTTAAATGAAATGACACACACCTTATCAAATTAAAGAGTTATAGCTTTAGAAATATACTATTTTTTCAAAAGTCTAGGATAATACCTTGAATAAATGACTTCAAAATATAAGAACATTGCATGTGTACATTTTAGGTTTCTTCATAAGAAAGAGGTTGCACATTGTACGGAGAATATATCTAAAAATTAAAAAATACTGCTTAAAAGAATAGGTGCGCGTTGTACGCCGGGTTTTCCGGACATTAGTGTGATTTAAGGGGACATGATACGGTTTAAGATAAAATTTATAATTTGAGGATTTTCAAATTTTTTTGGTTGCCTCCTATGTATACATACTATATAAATCAGATTTTGTGCTCAAAATTTCATAAAAAGCTAGCCATTTAATTTTTTATGGAGAAAATTTAAAATTTGTGAAGTGATTTTAATACTATTCCTCCCCTACAGAAGTTTACATACACGCATGAAATTTGATTTACAAGTACGTCAAACTATGCATAACAAAAGTTGGTATGGGTTTTGCGATAACATGATTGGTATTTGTACAATACTTCTTTTTATGAATGCTTATTGAAAATTCCTTAAAAAATGTACAAATTCTGAGTTCAATTATTTTTTAAAAAAATAAGTATTGCTGTGATTCAAAACTGCAATCCAACTTTTGTTACATGTACTATTTATAATAGGTGAAAAAAAATTCAAAGCATTAGCACTATAGAAAAAAGTCTTAGCATTTTAAATGAAGACAAACTAATTATTTTATCTTTTCGAGAATTTAAAGTTTTGACTTGCCATAGGGATGTGAATAAAACTGAACTCAAAAGCTGTCATAATTCTGTGTTTTTAAAGTTTAGAGCTTCCAAATTTTGTCAGCATATAGAAAAGTATATAAAGAATAATTTAAGCTAAAAAAATTAAATTTGATTTTTGACCGATTTTTGTCAATTGAATCGTACTGTGTCCCCTTAAATGAGTTAAGAGTATATTTATTCAATTTCAACAAGGAATAATGTATCAATTTTTAATCAATAAACGATTACATAACTACTAATACAATTGATGTTGTTTTACATATTGATTTTGATATTAGTTTTTTTTTTAATTTATCATAAATACAAACGTACAGAGTTTACAAACTCAGATTTTTAGCATTCATAGTAGAACAAATTCAAGGCTTAATAAAGAAACTCAGAAGTAAAATCCAAGAAATAAAAACGATGAATTAGTTCAACTGTAATGCGATCACTTTATAAGAAAGTAAATGTATAATTTTTTGCCTCTTTTATTTTTTCGAAACTTCTCGCTTACAGTAGCGAGAAATAGAAACACATTGAAGAAAAAGCTTCTGTGGATGGGGTTTCATTCTCATAAATAAAATAAGGAATTTAACGTTTTCTTTGGAAACTTTAAAGAAAATATAAAAACATAACTAAAAGGGGCTACTTCTAGTGGAAATAAAAAATAGTCCAACACTAAAAGCTTAAAAATAGAGTGGTATTGATTTTTTGTTGTTCTAAAAAGAAAAATAAATGCTTTTTTTTCTAATTGGTAAAAAAATGTAAGTTAATCAGTTAAAATTCTTAAAAAACAATTTTTCATGTGTTGTTCCACTGAAATATATAAATTCATCTACAATTACATATTTATATAGTCTTATTCCTTTAACATCAAAGAAGGGCAGTGGTCTGGCTTCAAATGGGAAATGTGAATAGTACAAGCCAAAGTTTATTCTACGAATGCCTTTCATTCTTATAATCACTCAAATAACTAAAAAGATCTCCAAATGAATGATAATATCTCGAAATATTCAAAAATTTATTACATGACAAATTCAACCAACGTCGATTATGTATTAAATTCCTTTCTCCAACTGAAAAAAACATATTTAGAATAATTACAAAAGATACCAACTTAATCAACATAACTTTAACAACAAATGATTATATATTATTAGCAAATAAATTATTAAGTAATCAGAAAAATTCGAGTTATATGAACTATATTGAATTAAAGCAGACGATAATAATATGGAAGAAGGTTTTCTACCTAAACAATATCCATAACTACAGTATAATTTAAGCAGTCAATTAAAAATATTCTCAGAACCCAAAAAAGAAATTTAAATACAGCTAAATATTTAACAATATGCTAGATGATCCTGATCAAGAACAACGCTCTATTTTAATAAATAAACTCTGTTTTTTAAAAGGATACAATTTAAGATAAAAATGGCAAACTCATTGTAATAGTCTAAACAGAACGTCCCATCTCATTTGAAAAAAATCTAAACTTAATTTAGACTCAACATCAATTTTTTACACACAAAAGCGAACTTTCAATACTCCTACTTCTGCGATTGCAGGAGTATTGATTCTTCGAACTGATTCTATCAATTTGCGTCTTCCAATACAAATGTCCTTTAGTTCTATCCTTATCTACTCCAAATGTAGTAACTGGATTATGGTTCCATTTTAATCAAGCATTGCCATTAAGGGTCCATTTACTAATCAGACCACTTAAATGAAAATTACAATGCATTATGGGGATGTATTACTACTGCCTTTCACAATGTTTAAATTTTGCTGGCAACTTTTATTTCCCATCTTTTCGAAAAACAACAGATTTCCTTTTATCTATTCTGTATTCTTTACATTTTAAATTTTCTTTCCTACAAAATATTTATTGATTTATAAAATTTACAATTACTGTTTTCTTAATTGTATATTTGAATATAATATGCATTGAGTTGAAAGTCATCATTTTTAACACATTGATTTTTACAATTTAGCTGTATGAAATATTAAAAACTCACCCCCCCCCTTCTTTTTTTGTTTACAAAAAGTAAGTTAAAATTTAAGAATTGGTAACTTTTTTTTTCAATTTACATTTAAATAACATTAATACACATTTGTTCTTAACAAAAGGACAAATATTTCATATCAAAAGTAATAGCCAAATTGGCAAATAATTTCAATACTTTTCTTTACCGTTTGTAGTTAATATGTTGAAACAATTTCTTTCTTGAAAATTTAAATTTCTGTAGGATTAATTATTTTTACAAGTACCATATTCAAAATTTGTAACAAAAACTTATGAATTTTTTTCTGCTTATTGATTTAAATTTCGTAATTATTTGTTCGTTATTATTTTCATGCATTACTTATTGAAGTGAAAACTTCTTTAGCGGCATTGGGCACTTTTTGGTAGGGGAAAATCTTATGGGTTCGCGTCCCGACATGCTCTGACTGGCGCACGCGCAGTGTGCTGTTCGCCTTAGACACTTTTTGGATGGGTGAAATCTCGTGCGTTTGTGTCACCGACATGTTATAGCAGTATATCTGTAGCTATACAGCTGACGTATAGTGCTGTGTATATCTTATAAGTGAAATTCAATGAATTTAGTGAAAAGTTCAATGTGTATATGCTGTGCATTGCTCATTGCGATTCCGAGAATGGGCAATACTTTTTAATGGTTGCCGTTTATATTTCGTCTGGAAAATCCTTGAGACAGATATTACAATTTTTATTCAAACATTTGATGATTTATACAAAAGAAGATTCTGAAATACTCGAAAAAAGATTTGGCAAAAAATATGATTATGTACCGATGATTTTAAGAGGAGACTTCAATATTAACTTCGCAGATTATAAAAATTTACCACTAATTGAATTTCTAAGCGAAACACTTAATTTAAATATGTCCAATGATCGAAAACTCAGTACTACAAAATATAAAAGACGATCGATGCGGTCTTTACGCGATACTTAGATAAATTTGTATCAAACGTTTTCCTTTCTTACTTTAGTTACCCTAAGCCTATTGTAACATTTTAGAACAAAATGAAATAATTGAAAGTACAAAGAGTCTAAGTATTGTTGAAATTAATGATGCAAACAATCTAAATAATGTTGAAAATCAAGTACAATGAAACTTAAGTAAATACAAATACTATCCATAAATAGTATGATTGTATATTAATTATTATTTGAATTGAATTGTATTTATATTTTGTCATGATCTTGTACAGCCCGTAATATATTTGAATAAAAAAAACCCATATAAACATGCATTTAGTTGTTGCTTGGAGTGTCAATAGATGGGAAAACCAGATTGATGTTGATAATTTTAATTAAAACATTATGAAATTTCAAATTTTAATACTAAAATCTCTAAGTTTTCACTTCTATAGGCAGTCTCTATAACTGCCAATTTTTTTTTATCATAGTTGATTTTAGCAAAAAGCATAGTTTTTAGCAAAAAGTATAAAGAAAAAACGGCAATACTATAGAAAAAATATTTGTTATTAAAAATACGAAACATTTATTCATAGTTAAAATTTGCAGTTTACGAAATAAATTATATTTGCGATAATAACTTTATTGTTTTGTTAGAAATATTTGTATGGATAATACAACTCCTTTTATATGGATATTTTGCTGAAATAAAATAAATAGTTTTAATGAATCTGCTTGAAACTACACAATATTTTAAGAAGTATTAATTATCTAATTTAAAAAAAATAGTATTTGATTTTGATTAGTAGTATTTGGTTCTCTTTTAACTTTATTTTAACTGCAATTTTAGTATTACAGTAAAATTAGTTATAAAATAAGTTTTGAAAACATTTTAAAGAATAAAATAACTAAAATTCTGCTTAAAAAACCATCCTAACCGTCAAGTTATTTTATTTCAAATCACCTCGCTGTGATTTTTTTTTAAATTAAAAAAAATATAAATGTTTTAAACGATAAAGTTAACATAAACTTACAAATGAAATCACAATACAATTTTTAAAAGTGATATATGATTAGATTCAAATCATATAATATGGTCCAATCATTAGACCAAGGGTGGGCGAACTTTTCCAGGTTACGGGCTACTTCTAATGTTTTTAAGGAGATACGGTCCACTATGTCGCGTAGGTGCGGTCCTTCTGTATTAAAATTGTACGTTTTTTTAGCACTTGTTTACGACATCGCACCCTTCTTTTAAAATATGACAAAATACTATTTTTACTACAAAAACTCAGCGAACAAAAAATTGCCAAGTTGAATGCATGAAATACTATGAAGAACTGCTAGACCGTGGAACGTAGACGTATTCAATGCATCGTCAATCGTTGAAACTGAAACCGACTTAAGTACTTAATTTGTTCGCTACCCGCGCCATCGCGGGACATGACGTCAGCACAAGAACCCAATCCCATGGAATCGCGGGAAGAGATGATCATCAACAATTATTCTCCCCTTCAGTCGGTGAGTGGGGAATTTTCCCCCTACAGTAGCATTGAGCATGTTAAGGGTCATCGTTCGCTTCCAATGATGGTACATGTGTCGTCTACACATCTATCGAATCATTTGCTTAAGTAAACACAGTCGCATCGATTGTAAAAAGACTATTATAAAATCTAGTTGGTATCAGTGTTCCATATAAATAGGTTTCTTTTAATAAGCGCGTCTTAGTAAAGGAGATCACCTATAAATTGTCTTGGCGGTCCACCAGTCGATTGCGATCGACTTAATGCCCAACCCGGCATTTGACCATAAACAATTTGATAAGGGAAAGAATGGGAAGTTTAACATGGATTATATTAATCGTGGTTTTGCTTTTACTCAAGTCCAATTATACACATATAGAAACTAATATCTTTTTTGTTTTAATCCAAATCAAGACTAAATATCCGTACAAAAAACAATACATTGCACAAAACCAATCAAGTCTGTTGAAGGAATCTAATTGGAATATTATAGAAATATTATATGACAATATTGTAAAAATTGTTCAATATTACATAGCAAGGATTATTCAATTATGAAGTGCAAAAAATTAGATTATTTTTCTAAAGATTCTTTACAAAAACCCTTTGTAAAAATGATTAGTGTATAGATATTTTGTTCCATTTATCTGCCTTGATGAATAGTTTTTGTGAGGGGTAATAGTTTATCTTGTCCTTGGTACTGCTTTTTTGATAAATGATACAAGTTCGGTAAAAAAGTATCTTTACCGAGCCATCCTTGATAGATATAATACATTACGTTTCAGAAGCTTAGAACTAAAATATATTGCTCTCAGAAAATAAACTGACAAGACTTTTCCAAATATTCCAAAATAATAAAAAAAAGCTTTAAAATCTTGAAAAATATTCTTTCTCATTAAAAAATATAACATATTCGTCTCACCAGAGAATTCGAATTCCAAGTGAAAGTTATAACTTAATATAACGAGAAAATCAGTTTAATTATGCATGAAGGAATTTTAAAAAACGGATATGTTTCAGTTTTTGGAATCTTGTTTCATTCGAAAATTTAATTTTCTTTTAAAATTAGATGACTACACATTTTAGTAACTAATTAAAGAACTCGATGATAAAAAAAAGTAATGTTCAATACTAAAAAAAAAAATTGGAAAATTATTTTTTGGAGGTAACGTTACTACGCGGCGGAAATCACTTTATGTTGTTCAATTCAAAACGCTTAACTTCATTCCAGATTTTTCAAAGTTTGGAGTTAGTAACCCATTTAGAAATCCGTATCCTCTTTCAAAATAGAAAATAAAATAAAACTTTCTCATTTTTTTCTTGTTATAATGTTCTAACATAAATTCCCTCTCTAAATTTAGTTGATATATTACCTTAATTAACTTCATTATCGGTCATGATATGCTTGGTGAACACCAATATTTCAAAGAAACTTTTTTCTGTTCAGGTTATTGAAGCGATTAATCTTCAATTTTTATTAGTAATTTTAGATTTATAGCTGTTTGTTCTTTATAATTTTTCTTTATTTCGAGGAATTCCGCTGTATGCAACAATTTGAACGGTATATAGCTACAAGAAAAATTTAAATTGAAAAACTATACAATAAATATTAATTCAATTTAAAAGGTTTCTTTTAGAATAGTATATTGAATGAAACAAAATAAGTTTTGTGTAATTATGGGTATGATATACTTTCTAAGGATCAAACATTTTTGATTAAATAAACTGCACATTAAAATGTTGTTTTGTAGATTATTGAATTCAGTTCTATGGTATTTTTTATGATAGAAAAAAGCATCATATATTGGACCAAACCCCACACAAGATATAATTGATTATTCAAAGTATGAGAGAATACGATGTCTTTGGAACTGCTTTCGGAAATTATTTAAAGTAAAAAATTGTAAACACAAAACATGAATTCATGCAATTCCTTATTTTAAGATGCATTTCATTGCTCTTAACACAAACTTTGAAAAATAATTTATTTTAAAACTCATTAATTAAGTAAATTTTTATTTTAAAATAAAGTAAATATCAAATTTATATTAAATAACGAATTCCAAAGAATTTGTTAAAAATACTAACGAGTTTCTATGATTTATTTAACATTACATTTCGAAAATAAACAAACACAGCCAAGGTTTAATGCTGGCAAAGTCATTGAATATAAACAATAAAACACAACCTTTCCATGAGATAATCAAACTAATTAGTTTTGCCTTATAATTAACTAGCTGGTATTCTCATTCTTCGCACGGGTGAATCGAAAAATTAAACAATACAAATTAAAGGATAAAGAAGTTTTTAATGAGTTAATTTTACGTGAATTGCAAAGTAAACAAAAAAAGCCTTTTGCATATCTCAGCTGAACAAAAAATCATATTTGTTAAATTTTAAGTCTGTAGGTCTAATAGCTTATAGAAAGGGTCTTTTTTATTTATAACTCCCCCGTAACTCCCTTGCGGGTCGATTTTTGAAAACCCCTTCCTAAGTTAATCTCTACTAATAAGAAGTAACACAATGTTACAAATTTTGTGAAATTATTGCTTAAAATAGAATAAATAATTTATATCTGGATGTGTAATACTTTAATATCACTTTCTGTTGTATTTATTATATGCTAAAATTGTCATATTCGCTAGCAACACCGCTCCTTACATTATCATGGCGATTGAATGGAAACAGCGAAATGTTGGCGATAGAGACAAGTTGGCATCATTTTTGACCGACCATGTTGGCAACTTGGCAATTGATTGAATGGTGCAGAAGTTGATATGCTATAGCGCCACCTGGTGGGGAGCTTCAACAAAGATGATAGCACAAAAACCTTCTCCACAAAAAAATACATATTTATGCCAATTTTCATAGTGATCGGTTGAACGGTGTTGGAGTGAAGCGATTTCGTACATACAAATATCCATTTTTTATATATATAAATTATTTCTTTTTCAGACGAGAAGTAATTTAAAGGTTTAAAAACATTTTAGAATGTAATAAATTAAAAAATATCTTAATAATTTGGATTTTTTTTGTTTATTCATAATAGAAAATATACGCTTTGAATCCAGTAAAATAAAATAAAAAATTGATATATTTCAAACAGATTATCTTCACATTTCTAACACCTGATTTTGGACTTAATGTGCCCTAAAGCTAAGGCAAACAACTAAAGTGTAAACCTGTGTTTGATAATTTCCATCCATCAAAAAGTTTGATAAATCTCAAGATTTATCTCTATCGTTTAGATTGAAGATAAATATAACTTTCCTTTATTAACGACAGCTCGGGATATCACAAACTTTATCGACGACAAGTCTAAGCCAATAATTTAGTGTGACATATTGGAAGGAGATTGTTTGGGACAAAATCAATTTATGGTCTTGATGTATCATCGATACAGATTAGAGTAAAAAACATAGCTAACAAATTCTGAAGTTACTTATTGCTTTTATGGAAAAGCGTAAATATGTATCGCATGCACACTTGGAAAGTTTTGTTTGTATAATGTTACAAGTATAAAAAATACGATAGAACGAAAAAAAATTAGTTCAAAACTAAGGAATTTGGTATAAATGTACACACATTAGGTTGTGAGAAAGCCAACAGTAAAAATAATAACGAAAAAAGAAAATAAGGAGTTATAAGTAGAGTGGAGCTTATGAGAATAACATTGGTCAAAATGCGATCTATCGGAAAGGCTGGACTTGTTGGATTCATAAAAGGTATGATCCCTTCGTACAGCTTTACAAGAGTCGCAACGAGTCCTCATACTGTAGTAAAAGGTATTAATCAGCGATTTGAGGAGCTATTCTCATTCTTTGAAAGTGGCCATTCTAATGGCTAATAGTGGATTGACGGCAAAAAAAAAAGTAATGGTTCTTTCTAGAACATTCCAAACGCTCTCCATAGGATTAAAACCTGGTGAGACTTCGCAGACCACATCCTACCGTAAATATCTTCCTTCTCCGATAATCATGTAAAAAAGTAGGTCTGAGTGGTCAGATGTTACCGTCTATAAAAACGAACTCTGGGTTGCGATAGCTTCTCAAAAATGGCGCTCATTCTTTAGCTTAGTGCGGTCAATGTATGACAAGGAAGTTATGCAGTACTGTTAATAAATTTGACTTAGTTTCTTTCCATAGAAGAATGCCACTGTTGCAAAAATGATGGATTTCTCCGATATTTTCAGGACAATATTGTTCACCAGTCTTTCTCTGCATAAAAACTCATCTATAATCACTTTGTGTGCTCTGTCTCAATTCTTCAATGAAGCGGGCACGAATCCAATCACGCTTTGTCCTAGACGCTCCACGCTTTGTCCACGCTCCTGGCCCCATAAGAGACGGGATCTGTTGTGGAATTTCATGAGGGGGGGGGACAACCATTGTTCATCGGGCTGAAAGGACCCTCTCAACTAATGTGTTAGAGCCCATTTCGTTTTTATAGCGTCCGACTACACAGATATGCACTTGTTGATGACTATCTGAAGGAAGAAGATATTCTCCATATGGTGTGGACTGTGATGTCGCTGGACCTCAATCCTATAGAAAACTTTTGGAAGTTCTAGGAAGAGCGCTTTGCACGCCAGAACCTCCTTTTAAGTTTTGTCAGGCTTTAAAAACATTATTTTGGGAAGAACATAAATTGGTTCCACAAACGCCTATCAACAGACTTATTTACAGTCTGAGGCCCCGTTGTGACGCTTCTACAGCTGTCAAAGTGGTCACGCCCCTTATTAGTCCATATAGTCTAGCGTTATTATGAATCCAGTTTTAACCAATACTACTATTCTTTGCGCATATCGTTCTACGTTATAACTTGTGTGTTTTTGTTTGTTTTTGAATTTTTGATACTATTTTTTTTTTGTCAACCTCTTTTTTATTGTGATGTGCATCAAGAGAATTCCGAATGGGATGTAATGGTGTATGCATATATACTTTAGAATAGAATGTCGAAATTATTAACTTTAAGGTATCCGACTACCCTAAAATTGTGAATTTTGCCAAAAATTGACAAAAACATTTTTATGGTTTTATTTTATAGGCCATCTTATTAGCTTTATAAAAGTACCAAATGTATCATTTTCCGTTCACTAGCTATGTTATACAACTACAAGTGTTTTAGTAAAGGCAGATGCCATTACTTTAAGCAAGATGTCATAATTTAAAACGCGTTTTAAATTAATACATTAAATTATAAATTATTATTAATTTATAATTATAATTAAATTATTTTTAGATACTCAAACGAGGCCAGCGATTGCTAAAAACGTTTTGAACATAATTAACTGAAATTTTTTCTGTAAGTTTTGTATAATAGTAGAATTGTTTTAACCTTCAGATTGATCAATCACTGTTTTATTACAAAATGTACAGTCCCTTATGTGAATATAATCACTGTTTTTTAAGTGATTTCATATAACAACTGAGATAAAGTGCTCTAGCTTTTGTAAAAATGAAATTATCTCTTATCCTGAAGGTCATTTCAAAAATGAATAACATAGCAACACATCAGAATTGAAAAATTGAAAATTTGTTTATAAACCTTTGGTACAGAATGGGAAAAGTTTATGTTAGTTTTTGTACATTTTTACCCATTTTTTCCCATTTTAGTAATAATAATTACTTTTTTTCTTCTTAATTCTTCTTAATTCTTAAAATGTACTAAACAAATCTAAAAACAGCACAAAAATCTCCATATCTCCAATTTTTTTTAAAAAAAGTTGTCGGATACCGTAAGTGGCTAATATAAATGACTATAAAGAGTTCTAACACCTTGCAGCATCCGGATGGTGTATGAACAGAGGACATTCCAATGTTAAGGATAATTTCCATGTGTACGAAATTTCATAGGCTCATATAGATTATACCAATGCATTAAAGTAATTAAATATTTCTTTTTGTTTGCGGTTGTGAATCACATTTCTTATATCATTTAATGTATGGATTATTTTAGGTCATTGTAAAATATTTCCAAAGCTTTGATCTCTATTTCTTTAGATTTTTAAACTTTAAATTGCTTTGAGACAATGCATATATTTTTGATGCAATTTAAAAATTGTTTGGTCATGGTTCAAAATTACGAGTTCCATTACTACTAAAAATTTTACGGAATTCATAAAATGAAACAATAGTAAAATATTGTATATTAAAAAAGGAAAATAATAATAATTTTAAATTTAATTTCGATTTTTTATCTCATTTCTGTATTTGTTTTTCAGTAATATCTTTTCAGAAGAAGTGACTTTCAAAATACGCAATTTGCTTAAGGTATCAGACTCCCCTAAAATCATGACTCTTTTCAAAAATTGACACAAATTTTCTTATGATTTTATTTTATAGGCCATCTTATTAGCTTTATAAAATTACCAAGTTTTTTATTTTCTATTCACTAGAACAAAAACTACTTGTGTTTTAGTAAAAGCAGATGCCATAACTTCACACAATATATGTCAAACTTTAAAATGCGTTTCACTCGAAATGTGTTTTTTACGAAAATCTAAAACTGCGACAGCGATTGCTCAAAAGGTTTTTAAAATACTTTGCTGACATTTTCTGTACATGTTCTGTATAACAGTAGAAAATTTTTAATCCTCAAAATTTATTAATCACTCTTTTATTAGAAAATTTGCTGTTCTTAATGTGAATACAATCACTGTTTTTCCAGCAATTTCATATGGTAACTAAGATAAAGTGCTCTAGTTTTTGTAAAAATTAAAATACCTGTTATCCTGAAGGTCATTGGTCATTTAAAAAAAGTGAAAAGCAATACATCTAAATTGAAAAATTGAGAATTTGTTCATAACCTTTCTGTGTAGAGTGGAGCCGTTTATGTAATATTTTGTAAATTTATACTAATTTTAGTAGTACTAATCTATTTTTCTCTTCTTAATTTCAGATTTTTTTTCTTAAAATGTACTAAATAAATCTAAAAACTACAAAAAAATATCCGTATCTCCATTTTTTTCCCAAAAGTTGTCGCAAGTAGTCGTATACCTTAAAAATATGGAAAGAGAACACTGAAAGTGTAAGACTACTTTATTTTTTATTAGTCTCTTATAACTCATAAAATAATAATCCTTTAACTAGGATAAAAAATATTTTTTCTCGGCTAATACAAAGAGTTCATAAACTTACTTAAACTTATGGTTAATATATATTAGCTTTCATACGATATTTCTTAAATAATAAATTCTCATTTTATGTTATCGTTCATTGTTTGAAAAATTAATTTTTGTCGTTAGTTATTTCGTTCTAGAAACATTTTAATCTGAAATCCATTATTCGAATAATATTGATAAAAAATAGGATTAACAAGTAAAAATAATGCCTAAATTGGTAACAATTCATGATTCTAGTAACAATGTCTAAAATTCGTCAATTGTAAGATTAAAATAAAAAATATTAAAAAACAATATGAATGAATGGAAAATTTTCAAAAGGATATCTTCTGCAAAATGTCAATTTACTCAAGATGCCGTACTTGATACTCTAGAGGGCCGTATCCAATCTTTAACCTTCCATTTCTTAGCCTATTTGATATCTTATCCAGATAAAGACAAGAATTTTGTAACATGAAATTTTTATTTGAAAGAAAAAAAAGTAGTAGCATTTCCATCCATGTATAAAAAGGTAACATCTTCCTTTTTCTTTTCTTATATATGGATTAAAGCCTTTATCCAGAGAAAAGTTATGGATCCATCTATTTATGTACTGGAAACGAATTAAAATTTTTCCTTTTTTTATAAATTGAAAACTTCCGAGTCAAATCTCAATATGTCATTTCAGTTACTTAATTACAATACAGCATTGAGAAATCTAAAGGAAGATTTCAGAATCAAAACATCAAATCTAAAGGACGCTCTAATATGCATAACAGCTCAATTAGAATTCTGTTGGGGTTGACGCTCCTAAATCGATCAGTTCGACTAAAAGTAAAATTTTTAATTTTGAAACCTAATTTGTCAAAATTCTTCCACGCGTATTACTTTCAATGAAATGCAACGGAAATCTCTACTTAGTTCTATTATTTTGAAAAGGAAGATCAAAGCTTTAAATTCAAAACTGATAATTTATCATGATATATGTTTAGAGAAACAGAAACAATGTTTCGAACTTTATCCGATAGTTTTCAGTCTCATTTACATGCTACTCCTCTCTTCAAGCTCGAAAAGTAATTTCCCTTGTCACAGTGAATGTAATCACCAAAAGAAGTTCATCACCAACAAAACTACCAAAGATATATCAACTCTCTCTATTCAGAACTAAATTTGCATTTGCAATTACAGATTGTTTAAATTCCAACAAATATCCAATTGCAAGACAGAGGGAATCCTAACTCAGTTTTTGTCTCTTTTGTCTGTTCTTTTCTTTATTTCGTCTTTCCGGATCAATCAGATTACGGTTGTTCATTCAACGAAGTTACAATTAAAGTTAAAAGAGTTTTCGAGCATAAGACTTGCTTTTCAAAACCCCAGTTACGTTATCTTTTTCAGGACTTTTGGTGTGTTTGATGACTACTTGCGGAAAGATTAATTGCTCTGTTTCAATTCTTCTAAAATTCATTACAAGACTTGTAAAAGAAAGTTATTTTCGAATACAGGATATTTTTATGTTGTTAATCTTGAGGGAAATGCTTCTTTTATAGAAAAATGTGTGCGAATTTTTCTTTTGTACATTAAAACCATGTAAACAATATATGCTTGAATTAAAATACGAGTAAGCTCCTTATGAATGAACTTAATGCCTTAATATTATTCTTATGCATATTCTAATTTAGTTGACACTAAAAATAAAAATTATTCATTTGCACGCCTTTTTAAATTATGGTTCCGAACTTTGTCAGATATTTTAAGTATGAGCTTCATCAACTTAATAACAGAACGAAGTTTTACTTTGGAAAATACTAATTTATCCCCACATTCCAGATATATATATATATATATTTCAACATGTATAAAATGAACCAATAATGCAAAAATGCTTTACTTTTTAATTTCCAAATATTCCGGCGTGTTACACGTACCTGTAAACTGCAATTTTTAATTTTTAGGTATATTTGCCGTATGACATGTAGCTTTTTTTAAAGAAGAAACATACAATATTCATGTGCAATTCTTTTATCTTTGGAATCTAGATTATTGTGTGAGAAGATAATAAAGCCTAGAATGAAAATATACCTGACCTAATTAAAGAGTCATCTAAAAAAAATGTAGTATATCTAACAATCTGTATTGAACTGGAGAGAGAGAGAGAGAGAGAAGATGATGATTTATTTATGAATCAGAGTAAAATAATGATGAAAAGACGAAGCAGAATTCGGGAATGTGTCTGAAGATATAACGGAGGAGGAATATAGCGAATTTTTTTTTCACGTTATCTAAAAATGAAAGCTCATAAAGTCTTATGTAAACACTATTTAGATGCATGCAGAAATCTACTATTTTATGCTCATTTTTTTTTTTTTACCCTGGCCCAAGTCGGTGGATTTTCATGATGCAGAAAATGAACAGTGGCCTTGTCGTATGATTTTACGGCATGAAAAAGATCCCTAGAGTGTCTGTGTGGCTTGGGTGCTCTCGGCAAAATCAAATCCTAATAAAGATTTACAGCATCAAGAACTCAGGTGCCTCCCTCTGGGGAGGAAAATTTACTTGCGGTAATTGGTATCGCCTATATGGTACTACGGTAAAAAGTTATTCCAGCTCCTGGGGAATGTATTAGGACTGCAAAGGTTAAAATACCGATTCGCAGCCCCATTAGGGGAAAAAATATATTCCGTATGTAAAACGAGCCCAACTCCCCCCCCTTAAATTTCGATCGTATTCTTATGTTAAAAGGGCGCGTTATACACCGTAATATACGGTATTAGAATTATACAAAAGTTTAAAATTAAAGCAGTTGTTATAAATATTTCGACACATGTACATTCTTAAAAAATAATAATTAATTATAAGAAGCAGTGTTTGGGGGAAATAAACTTTTTCAATTTTCTTTTCGTCATGCTATATCAAGGTACTAGATCTTCTTGTCGAAAGGATTATTATTAAGAGTATTTATATATATATATATATATATATATATATATATATAAGATGTTTGCACTATTTAATATGTGATTATTGCTTTTAAAAGAACTTAACTTTTTGTGTTAACCCGTTACCGCCAGTGATCTATTTATAGATCACCTCCCACTCAGAACTCCCTGTGGGAATCATATATTTTAATCACTTCTTATTGTCATTGGCTGGTTTCCTTATACATGTGGCCACACCCTCAAACAAGATTTGAAGCATTCTTTCGCACAGCAGTCCAGCAGCTAGCGTCTGATGTTCGCCATTTGAAGCTTCACAAGTGCAGCTTTCGATTTTGTATCCAACAGAAAAAATATAAAGTAAGTTATACTTTTTTCATGAGTTTACATTTTCAATACCTCTTTAATTATTCTGGCTTATTTATATTAGAAAAATAACTGTTTTTATTATTAAAATGTAAGTTTAAACATTCTGATCTATAAATAGATCGCTGGGCGTTAGTGGTAACTAATATCATTTTTTCCCATGTTTCATTTCTTCCAGAATGTCTCGGCGTCAAATGTTTCACACCGCCGAAGAAGCGTTAAATATATGTTTTCTAAGCCAAATAGAGTCTGATATAATTGCTTTACCGCCTGATGTGGATGAGTTAACTGACGAAGAGTATTTTGATGATGATGAAATGACTACTCCATCGGTAAAAGATCTGCTCAAGTAATGTAGAAATTTGTGTACCCATGGAAGAAATATAAAAAGAATAAAAGACATCCGAAGATATATTGCGGTTGCGTACCTCGAACGGGAAACAAATTCTAAGAAAGGCATTGGAGAACCTCTGATGATGTCATCAAGATCAACGTAACGACTCTGTGCGTTTAGATAGAAAAGACCATGTTATAGGAAAAAGACCCAAAACCAAAGAAGATGCCAGTTTCAAAAATGTAAGGGTTTACATTTGTACAAAATTAATGTAACCCTTTTGTTGAAATGTTTTCCATTATATCAAACTTAACTTTTACAAATTGGGTGTATAAAATTGTAACTAAGTAAGTTTAGATCAGTAAAATAATATTTTCTCTTTAAATCTCATTAGTTGCTTTTAATTCACAAAAGTTACCCTCCCCTCCCCCCTAAATTTGTAATTTTTTAAATATGAAACGACAGGAAAGTTACTTGGTCTTTACTACCATAAGCGCCCAATAATCTTATTTATAGATCACCTATTGTCT